>PVJX010005909.1:0-81591 GCA_004027295.1 Dolichotis patagonum | reverse complement strand
AGAAAGCATAAATTTCAAAGCTAGACAACCAGAGATCTTCACTATCTGTCATATTGTCTCTTGTTTTCTTCCAAATGGTTGTCCTTATCTTTGCATATGGAGAGCTCATACTAAATAACATAGCCAATCTTTTCACAAGATGTGTAGTTCACTGGCTCCCACTTGCTAGGCAGGGGGGAGGGGGAGGGGGAACACGGGATGGGGAACAGGACATGAGATGTCTGATCCTGCCTCCCACATGCAGGCAGGATCACAGTCACCCCCCTCCCCCCAGAGACGGGAAGAGTTCCTTGCTCTCCCAGCACCCTGAGTCAACCATACTGTGCAGGTCCCAATGTGCTAGGGTCTTTCTCCTTCGGGCCGCCAAAAGTCTGCCACACTCTCAGCTGCCCCCAGAGAGGGGAGGAGCTCCTTGTTCTCCCAGCACCCCGAGTCAACTGCACAGTGCAGGCCGCGATGTACCAGGATCTCTCTCCTTTAGGCCGCCAAAAGTCTGCCACACTGTCAGCCGCCCCTAGAGAGGGTGGGAGTTCCTTGTTCTCCTGGCACCCCAAGTCAACCGCACCGTGCAGGTCCTGACGTGCCAGGGTCTCTCTCCTTTGGGCTGCTGAAAGTTGGCCACACTCTCAGCCGCCCCCCAGAGAGGGGAGGAGTTCCTTGTTCTCCCACTGGCACAAGTTTTAAAAGTGCTGTGAATTGTTCTACTTTGCAGCTAGGATTGAAAACCACTGTCTCTCTATTGATCATCTATCATTTACCTCTATCTATCATCTATCTATGAGATGTGATAAAAAATACAATGAATGTTTAAATTTTAAAAAAATTATTGCAATAGAAGTCATATTGCCATTAATCCACTCAGAGTCCTCCTCCTAACTTTGAACATTATCCCACAATTCTGGCCACTGTCTGAAGCAGCTCTTGAAGTCTTCTTTCATCAGTGTCCTTAGTTGTGCTGTCCTGGCTGCCTCAGTATCCCAAATCTATTCAGAACATTTGCCTTTCATGGTCATTGTAACTTTTGGAAGAGCCAGAGTTTCACAGTGCAGATCCGGAGACTGCGGTGGATGAGGACATACATGTTTTTACGAGCCTTCCTTTCCACTGGACAGCAGCCAGTAACAGCATTCGTTGTAGTTTTGATCCCACCTCATAAAGACACTTGGGGAAGGGTTCCAGGACTGCTTCAGAAATTGGCAAGAATGATGGGATAAGTGCTTGAAGAGAGTGGGAGGATTTACAGAGGAATTAATGGCAATGTGTCTTTTACTGTAATAAAACTTTTTATTTAAACATACAGTGTTTATTTTGATCACCCCTTGTGTCTATCTGTCTAATCCTATCTAATCTCTTTCCATCCTCTCTGATTCAGGGACATTTTAATCTTTTCTATCAGCACTACCCCAGGAAGTCCTATGACACTTGCCAGGCCTGAGGCAACAGTGGATTTCCATGCACACGATTCTAGTTGTCACAATTTCCTGTCTGCTGTCCAATGTTAGAGGACAGAAGCTCGACCCAGCTGGGAAATGTTGCTTTGTCTTTGTGAGGAAAATAATCTTTATTACAAATTTCTTTGATAACTCCAGTGATCAGTTCTATGTTCTCATCTGGACCATGGCAATAACTTTTTGGGAGATCGAGGGACTCCCCCCTTCTCTTCTCAGGTGACAGTCCACATTTTGGAGGTCATGTGGCTGCCCTATTCCTCATGGTACAAGTCTTCTGGGCTTCTGACTATGGTCTGGGTGTCCTGTCCAGTCTGACAATGTGGAGCCCACAGTCTGGACCATACCCCGCCTTCCTGGTGCCTGAGGAAATCCTACCCTTCCCAGCAGAACACACCTGAGAAACACCTCCATTTCTTGTGTGTTGTGGGGAGGGTGTTTCTCACCACCTAAAATTCAGGGTGGATGCCATCAGGGATGGGATGGCATGTTCCCAGGCAGGGCCATGCAAGTAGGGAGCAGTGGTGATGTCTTCCAGACCCTCAGCTTCCCACAGTTCCCAGGTCCTCAGCATTTCCACTGTATTTTCTTCTAGTGATTTCCTTAGTTTCTGGGTCAACAGTTAAGTTTTTAATACATTTTGAGGTTTTTTTTTTTTAGCTGCTTAAAATTTTTTTCAAGGAGTTTAAAAAAGAGATTCAAACTACTAAAAAGGAGCAGAAGAGGGGATGCAGACCGAGACCACCTTCTGAGGTCACTACTCACACCTCTGTAACACCCAGTGTGGTCTGGCAAGAGATAGGATTCACTTGCAGGCTTCCCACACACAGCATGTCTTCTCTGGGCCCCCCTCTCAGCACCTCCTCTCTGGCAGAGCATCCTCCACTCAATCCCTGCTACCACCCCAGCTCTGCAGGCCCCTCCCACAGCTCAGAGTCTCAGCTCCAGGGGTGCCACCAGCTTTGCATGGAACTTAGGCAACATTGTGGAGACATCTTCACCAGTTAAGTCCACAGGAAGTGTCCTTTACATTGAGGCAAATGGGACTTACCCACATCTCTGAATTTGTCTGTGTGGTTTGAATCAAACAATTTTCTTCAATAAAAACTATAAACAGAGAGTACAAGTCTCTTGCTTGCATTCTTACTTAGATAAAGAGAGAAATTATCATGCATGTGATGGATTGAAAACCGGTGGTCAACTTAAGACAAGTTGAACTGAATCAGCATGGTGCTGAGTGTGGACGGCCTACCTGAGGACTGTTGTCAGCATGAAAAGGAGAAGCGCAGAGGAAGAGAACAGCATTGTGGGTTCTCCTATGTGTTACTGTTGTTTAGAGCTATTGGTTCTTTTTTTTTAAAATTTTATTTAAAGAGGAAAAAAAAGCAAAACAAAAAAAGGGTGAAAATAATACAGAATTTAAAAAAAAACAGTAAGAAATCACTAGTTGATAAATTACATATTGTCCTCTTAGAAATAGTTGTTCATGTTACAAAATTAAAGCATACAAAGTAGACATTCAAACAGTGAAGCTGCAAACAGTTCTGTTCAACTATCCAACAAAAATTTAGTAATACAGTTATCAATCCTACACACTTAAACTTACATGCAGTTATATCCTTTAGAGCACTTTCTTTTCCTCCTTTTGCTTTTTAAGTCCATTATCTGTTTAGTTATACCATGTTTAAGCTTGCTCAGAACCTTACTGATCTGTTTTGTTGTTATTTCCTTTTTAATCACCTTATATAATTCTGGTTTTTTTTTGAAGGTAGTAGAAATACAACAGAACAAGACAGAACAAAGCCAATTGAGACAGTGCAGTGAATTTGATACAGAACCTCACAGCAAATTACCTATATAATAGCCATAGATACTTTTGTATATCTCATTATCTTTACAATAGGTGTCCAGTTAATCAAGTATAGCAAAATCAAATCAAAGACAGAACATTATAAAATAAATCAAAAGAGAATATTGAATAGAGCAAAACAAATAATCATAATGAAACAAAACTGAAAACAACCCTTGCTTTCAAAGAGAACATAGAGGAGAACCCCCATACTTGCTATGCTGCACACAGTCATCCTGCCAAGCGATGCCCAGACCTCCGTCCCCAGTTGCTAATGGGTGTGTGTGTGTGTGTGTGTGTTTTGGGATGTTTCATTCCAAGCCCGCACACCCACCGGTAGGCTAAAGAGACACTACAGTGTCTCCTCCTGGCTCACACCAGAGAAAGGCGCTTACCAAGAGGGCAGGCGAATTGCTTCTTTGTGCAGGCTCCTGGATTCTGCCATGGCTGCTGGGTCTCCGGGGCCTTGCTCTGGTTCTCCTCCTAGATCATGCCCAAGGGAGGCGCTTACCAAGAGGGCGGGCAAATTGCTTCTTTGTGCAGGCTCCTGGATTCTGCCACGGCCATGGCCGCGTCTCTGGGGCCTTGCTCTGCTTCTCCTCCTGGATCACGCCCAAGGGATGAGCTATTGGTTCTTTTGGAGCTGTTGGTTCTCCTGCAGGAGCTTGTCATTCTGGCTTCCCTGATATAAACTCGGCTGTTATCATTGGAAGAGCTCGGGACCTTGTCACTGAGAATGGTTCTAGTTCACTTTGGAGGAGCTCTGGTCCTTCCTTTGAGAACCGCTTCTAGGCTCTGGAGGGAAACATGTGTGCTATTCAATCTCCAGGAGAAGCTGTCATGCTGGCTTCCTGATATGAATTCTGCTGTTCTCATTGTCAGAGGAGCTCAGGACCTAGTTGTCACTGAGGATGGCTGTGATACTTTTCAGGGGGAGCCCTGGCTCTTATTTTGAGTGTCATTTCTTCGTTACAGTGCAGAACCTTCAACCCACTGGCACAGAGCCTTCACCCCACTGGCATAGACTTTCCTGCTTCCACCACTGATCTTTGGGTCTTCCCAGTGCAGATCCATGAAACAGAATTGTGTGAGTCATTGTCATGGGCTCTAGGCCTCCAGTTGGACTCGTGGGAGCCATTGTTGTGGGCTCTAGGTTTTCAGCTAAAACTCATGCAGGTTATTGATATGGGATCTAGGCCCTCGGCTGAATTTTCTAGGTCTTTGGTATTATGGATGAATTTCCTGCACTTTCTTTGTATTTGACTTCTTGGGTGACCATTATAAATAATACTATAAATTATGTATCCTGTATATAATTGTTCTCCTTGCAACCCTTGACTACAATAGGGCACTTTACATATATTCTTGTAATGTTATGTTTAATTAGAAAGTAGTGTTTGTACAGCGAGAACAGTTTGTGGGGGCAGGAAGGCACTTGTGGGTGCTGGTGAGATGGGAATGTGCACGCCATCTTGCAGCTGCGTGTGTCCTGTCACTCATCTCCTTTCTTGTGCACAGGTGCTATGCTGAGTAGAGCAGGAGATGGTGAGATGTGGCACTGGCCTTGGTGGGTGTGGGGGGGGACACCAGCTCCAGCATAAATCAGAGGGCCTGCCACATAGGGTTTTGTTTGACCTTTGTAATGTTTAATAAACGTTTGAATAGTTTCCACGGGCCGGGCTGGAGTCCCTACTGGTCTCCATTTCTGCTGTTCCTGCAGAGCTGGTGACCTCTGAGCTATGTGGGATCAGTCTAAACACAGGCCTGGACACAGGCTGCATAAGTGGCGATAAACACAGCGGTCATGAGCCTGGCGTTCTCTCAGGCAGCCCTTGCCCTGTCTTTGGATAATTGTTCACCTCCTTGGAGACCCGGTTGAGGTCTGCACATGTCAGTATGGTTAGCTCACCTCCGTCTTGGTTGCTGGCAACCTCTGTAAAGCGTTTTTTTCTTTCACTGAAACTCATCTCACTGGTGTTGGATTTTCAGTGGGCTGAGCTTCTGAATTTGCATTAGGTGACCGTGGCTCTTCCCGATATGTAATTTTACCTGACCTTACTGTCTGCCCATCTGCGTGGGAACCCTGGTATGGGGATCCTCCCTGCTAGATTGGTGAACATGTCCACTTTTTCCTGAATATGGGGCAGTCTTGTTTTCCCAGCTTTGCTTCTCTGTGCCTTGAAGTGTCTCAAACTCAATGGGTCCTGACCTGGGGCCTCTCCATTTGCCCCAAATCCATCTATGCCAGGCACTCAGTGATTCTGAAGCTGTCCTGGGACTTGTGGGGTTCCTGGGGAACACTGGCTCTCTGCAGCTCCACTCACCATCCTCCTCACCCTGCCTTCTGTCCCAGAGCCCTGGATACCAACAGCACCCTCAGTGTTCCCTCCAGGAAAATCCAGTCCTCTCCTTTTTTGTTCCTTGGTCATCTCCTGCTTCTCTCAGCATCTTGTACAGCACAGTGAGTGTCAGGGCTCTTGGTTTCCATTCCCCGTGGTCTCTGGGTTTCTGTGGCTGAGTAGCTAGACACTCATGTGGCCCTCATCAGATCAACAGCCAGTTCTGACAGCTGCCAAGATGTGGTCTGCATGCTACATGAATCTGTCATACAGCTCTTTTCATCTTGAAAATTTTGTGACATAATTTAAGGTACCTAGAAATGTCTCTTTCTTATATTATTGTGTGGCACAGAGGAACCAGCCAATTGTGTAACTGATGCTGTTCCATTTCAGTGCATTAGAATGAAGAGGTTTTGAAGGCATTTAAGGCAATCAGTGATGAGGTTGACATTTGAAGTACACTGTGGGGCACCCAGATGCCAGGATTCAGGTGATGACAAGCTGATGACTGGGGCCCATGCCCACAGCGTCATACCTGGCTTGTCAGTGACCACTGTATCCCTGTGTGACTTCTGCTGAATTGATCATGGGAGGCACTTAGTGCTGGGAATGGCAAGGTGACAGCAACACTGAGAGCAGCATAGAATGTGGGCTATGCAGACCCCACCATGGCATCAACCTGGTCTTCTCCTGAATGTCTGGGCCCAGTGCCTGCTGACTGTGTGTCTGCAATGTGAATACTCACCTCCTCACCCTGCTGCTCTATTTCATGAAGACTCCCAATCCCATTGCTGCTCTGTGCCTCAATACTGGCTCAGCTCTGCAGGGACAGTCATGGATTCTCTTCCATTTTGTGACTTCCTGTGCTGTCTTGTCCCTATCATGTTAGGCTCCACACACTGGAAATCCCAGAATAATGAGAGACAAAGACTGGGGTTTAAATGCAGTACAGTAACTGAACAGAGTGGATTTTACCTCCTCTGCTGATTGTATAAACATTTACACATAAAATTCTTCCCACAAATGTGCTCAGAATCCAGTCTATGCACACACAGTAAGGGCAGATTTCATCTCCTTGAATAGGGCTAGTTTGGTATAAAGAAATAATTTCTGCATGTCTGAAGAATCTTGTGGAGAGGCCCTCAGAAGGGTGCTGGGTATACAGCAGGGTCTATGTGTCAGGGACATCCCTGGAGAGCAATAGGGGACAAGGCAGCAGGGATGTTCCCACAGGGCACTGTCCCAGGAGCACGTGGAGATTGTATAGCCTTCTTGTTTTTCAGCTGTAATGTCTGAGGCAGCAGGCAAAGAGCAGGAACCTCTGTGCTTCTTGGCACAGAGAACTGAACATTAAATCTGCCAGGAACAATTAAGTCATGAGTCTGTGAACTCTGCTTGTAGTCCCTCCCCATAGTGGCCAGGCCATCTCTGTCTAGTGGCACCTTGAAGCATATCTGTCAGCTTGTCTTGGTGGATCTCCCATTACTGAGGAAGTGGTCACTCTTGCTATCCTGAAAGAAAGTCTGCCATCTGGTGCCACACTGAGGGGCTTCACTCGGGCTGCCTGTTCCAGACCCTTCAGCTCTCTGATGACCCTGAGTGAAGGCCGAGTCTCCTTTGAGGCACAGTTCTTTTGTGTTCTCTCCGAGACCTGGGCTCAGTGTGGGGAGCACAGCGCTTTCCCGGTGGCTGCTTGTGACCAGGTGCCCTGGTCTCTCCACTGGTCCTAGGTATGGATGCAGCTGTCCTTCATCACCAGAGGGCTCAGCTGTGTCTTTCTCTACATCCCCTGGCTAGGTATCTGTGGAGATTCAGTAGCTCATGTCATCTGCATTTACATGGCCTGGAGACCTGAATGGGGGCTATATGGACATCGTGAGTTGCTCCTTGTGAGACCTTAAATTTGGGGGCCTCTGTGTCCACCCTGAGATATCCTGGAGGAAAAGTGAAGCCGAGACAATAAAATAGAATAAAATAGGGTAGAAATCTGACATGTACATTCTTTGTGAACCCCCTCATTCACCATCACAGAAGGCAGCCTCATCTGTATTCATTTTGCTTTCATTTTATATGCAAAACTGCTTGGATTAAACTAAACTTCTGAACAACCATACAGATGGTGTCTTGGCATCCTGGCTGCTTTGGCTCAGAAAAAGGCTCAGGTTGCATCCAGAACCTTGGCTTGGCCCTGGAATATTCCAGCAGGGACTGAGGGTGCCGACCACTTGCGCTTGACTATTTCTGCTCAGAGAGTCTACGTGGATAGCCACAGACCTTGCTAAAGGGCCGGCTCAGCTGTGGTGTGGTGCAGTGAGTTTCAGGCCCACTGCTGGTCATTGGGAAGTCACTCAGTCATACTCTTGGCTGTGTCACAGTAGCCTGAGGCCCTCACTGCCAATTTCTACACAGGAAGTGCCAATAATTCTGTCCCCAGGTACTAAGTGGTCAGAGTTATTTTGAGAAGTACTCTATTCCTTGAGAGAAGGTGATGTATGAGTGTGCACATGTGTAGTCTTTGTGTGTACATATACTCTGGTGTATAGTCTGCATGTGAGTGTGTGTGTACATGTGTCCCTCTCTGGGTTTTTCTGAAGCTCTCTGTCCCTGTTCTTGGTAGGGCTGGGTCTTCCTGGGTTCCCCAAATTCCCTAGTGCTTATGACTTGGTATTCTCAGCCATCCTTTGAACTGATTCCCATCTGGCAGTGATCTCCTGGCATAGTGGCTTTGCTTATTGGTGAGCACTGTTCAGGCATATGGCTGTCACAGTGTGTCCTTCTGTATGGACCAAGTGTGTGGATGAGGGTGTGTACATGTGTGTGGGTCATGTTCCATCCTGGCTCTTGGAAAAGTCTGCAGTTCGTTGTGAGTTTCTGACAGGTTTTCCTCCATCCAGGGTACAGCTCCAGGGAATTATAAGCCCTCTATGCCCTTCTTTCTTTCTTCCTGATGTTGATGGACAGGTGAGCTACCCCTCTGTCATTGTTCCTGAAAGCAAGACAGACTTTGTTTCTCCTGAATCACAGGGACTGACACTTGGAGGGATGTGTGAAGATGGTGTGCTCTGGCCTGCTTTCCATCTTACCCCAGCTCTTTATTATTCTAAAGACAGTGGTGAAGGGTTTTTGGAGGTCATGTTTAGGGTCTCAGCTCTGGCATGTGTGTCTGTGCAGTGCAGGGTGAGACAGCTGATCTCTCTGTGTTTGTGTCTCCCTCTCTCTGGGTTCCAGAGGTGCTGAGATGATCTCTTCTCCCAGAGGGGTACTATGCAGAGAGAATGAAGTAACCCACACCGGATGTTTAGCACAATTTAGCACTGGTAAAAGCCTGATAAACATAGGCTCCAGTCTATATAAGTTGTAAAGAACACTAAGTCTGTGGTTGATCGTAGTTATTTAACTTAAGAAAATGAGACCAAATACATTAGCATGTTTGGCCCGTGGTCATGCATGAGAAATCTGGGAGTCCAAGATTGTAGTGTCTCTGTAGCAACAGAGCAACAAACACTGACTGAAAAGTAGGGCATAAATCGGGAAACAGCCTGCAGTAAGATGGTCCTTTACAGGCTCTTTGGTTGTCTCTCCAGGGCTAGAGACACAAGGCAACCCCCTAGGTCCTGGCCACTGGCCCCCCTGGTTCACTCCCAATACCATGCCTTTGTCACCTGAAGTTGTTTGCTGGTTTCTGTCTGTTTTGGTTTGGTTTGGCCTTGCCTAGGTCTGGAGCATTCCAGCACTCAGGGAGTAGCTGGTGAGCAGATGGGCCATTTGGCTGTTGGCCGAAGACCGTTGGTCCTTCTGAGGCCGAGCTAATGTGTTCAGATTCTGCATAGCTGGTGGGAGCCACAGGCAGGGAAAGAGCATGGGCCCCTGCTGCCTGCACCAAAGGGAAGGTTGTCATCAGCAGTCCCCAGTTCTGTGGAAACACCTTAGTTACTTGGTGTAAGAACTAGAAGTTCATAAGGCACTCAGATTTCCTGCTTAAATTGCAATACTAAAATGCACTACTTTTGGGATGAAAAGTATTTTTCCTGAGAGAAGAGCTTGAGTGTTTAGACAGGTGGTAAAAATAGGTGTTTATGCTCAGCTTTTGGTCCTTCTGAGTAGTTACTGGTGTATCATATGATGGCATCTCACAACAGTAACCAAGTATGTCACACAGAGTGACCATAGATTACCTGTTCCATATATCCTGGTTGCCATGTTTGGTGTTTTTCTGTCTGGTGCCAACATGCATAGGGTGGCTCACTGGGGGTGCTCACGTGGCCTGGAGAAACTTGATGGGAGATTCCTTCAGGGACCCCAATGTCCCCATCTAAACACTCTGTGATGGCTTGACTCTTGGGTGGTGAATCAGGGCCACTTTGTGACATGGTTTCCTGCGGTAGTGGTGAGGCACAAGGCTGTGTCTGAGGATCAGAGTCTACATGACTCTTGTGGCTTCTGATATGGGGAAAACTGAGTCTTGTTGCAGCTTTCCCAGTCCTAGAGGCTGCCTTTTGTTTGTCTCTCTTCCATCCTGCTTCCTTGTCTCTCTCTCTCTCTTTAACTCTCCCTTTCCTCCACTATCTTGTTTTGGCTTTTATTTTCTCAAGACACTCTAAACCTTTGTTACTGAAATGGAGCATTGTCTAAGGGGTGGCCAGCTGTGGAGACCCTGGTTTGGGGTGACATATTGCAGGTATTTCAAATGTAATGCAGGAGCACAGATGAAAATGTCCCTCAATAGACTTGTTATCATTCTCACAACTGAAGTATGGTTGTTTCTGTGCAGTTTGTTTTTTGGTTGTATTTTTGAGACAGGGTCTCACCATGCAGTTCAGGCTGGCCTTGAGCTCACTTTGTAGCCCAGGTGGGTCTCGAGCTCTCAATGATCCTCCTGCTTTAGCCTCTCCAGTGCTGGAATTACAGGCATGCACCACCATGCCCAGCTGTTTCTGTGGAGTTTTAAAATAAAAAAGCCATTCCAAAAAGATGCCTTTTCACCAGTGCTATCTGGAACCACATAGCACTGGATCAGAGAGTGGTGCCATGTCCTGACCTGGCTGGCTTGGGCTTGTCATGCACAGTGTGGAAAGAAGAAAGGAAGAGGCTGTTCTACCTGTGGTGCCCTGTAGAGGACCATCTAGGTGACTCTGCTTGAAAAAAGAGCAATCCCTTTTGGCTAAACCTGGCTCTATCTACACGTGCTGATATATACAGAGTTGGCGAGGCCACTTCTTTATCCCTTCAATTGCTTAAAGCAACGTAAATAGGGCTGGTTGAGGTGCTGATCATAATCACCATTTCTCTGCCCCATGACTCCCAAAAAACATGGTTGAGCTGGGTGAGATGACTCCAGGGCTCAAATGGGATAAAGCCTTGAGATAAGAGGCTGTAACTTCCCAGGGCAGAAAAGTTTACAAACATTACCTCAGTTGTGTTATGCAGACTGGTCTTTCTGCATATCCTTCTCTCTGCATATTACAGAGGTGCTTTCAGGCCTCCTAGCTAGCCCAGCTCTCAGTACTCATGAATTTCCAACCATTCTCACAGGCATTCATCCTCAAGCCATTCCCTTTTTCATGAATTAATAAAATCCAGGTTTAAAAATGGGTTTAAGCCTTTGTTCCAATGAACCTTTATCCCAATTGGACTTAGGAGCCCTTGGCTCCCATAATTATAAGACCATATATATCTTATTGTCTTTATTCTTGCCATAGGTTGCACTGGAAGTGGTAGATTGGAATTAATTTATTGGAGTTCCAATAACTTTTCCATGGGATTACAAATATAAACTTCTCAGACCAAAACAAGGACTGGGATGGGCTTTCTATAGTGCCCTTCCCTGCTCCTATGGTGTGCTGGGACCTGGCCATATTAATTTGGCACCAGGTTGTGCAAGCTCTGTCTGAAGTTGTGTTACCTTCATCCAGGAATGGAGTTTTATTGAGGAGCTGAACTCTGATTGATGTCTTCCAGCCCCTCAGAGGTCATTCTGGGGTCTTTTGATTTATCATTTCTGGTTAAGAATAATTTTCTGTTTTGTCCTTTCCATCTGTGCCATGTGTTTTTCCCCTCTGTACTTGTAAAAATTGGTTTTTCTTTGATTTTCAGCAATTTGACAACGATGTGGTTAAGTGTTTTATTTGTATTGATATACCCTTGCTTGGAATTTTCTGAGTTTCCTGGATCTATGGAATCCTTCATGAGATAAAATTAGGAAATATTATGGATACTATTTCTCTGTTTATACTTTGAGGCCTCTGTCTCTGGTTCTGTGACTAATGACACTTGGTACTATCCACAGGTCAGGGGAGTTCTCTTTATTTAAAAACATTTTTGTTGGTGTTTCAATCAGCATAATCTGTATTGACCTGTTTAAGCTCACTGATACTTTGTTTTGATGTGTTCAATCTGCTATCAACCCTGCAGAGTCTAGAAAGATTCTTCAGAGAACAGTGGTACTTATTTGGACAGCAGAGCATCATGGTAGGACATGCAGCATCATAAACATTGGTGTTTTGAGGAGGGCAAGGTTAAGGGAACTTTGAAACAATGAGAGTAGATTCTGTTGTCTTCCTCTGAAGAGTGCTGTGTTCTAAGAGGCAGTTATGGGCTGAGGATTTAGCTCAGCCGCATAAGCGCCTGCCTTGCAAGAGGCAGTTATGTTCCTGGTGGGTCACCTTGAGCTTGTGGAGCTTGGATTTATAGTTTATTAGGGTGAATATCTCTCACAGTTTTGTCCTCGGTTCTGGAACAATCTCCTCAGTGATGATTTGCTGTCCTGCCTCCTCTAGCTTTCCAGAGTGAGTGTTCAGCAGATCTCAGACCTGGTGAATTTGAATGCTGATTCTTCAGTCTTCCAGCTCCTACAGTCATGGTGCCACTCCAGAGTCAGTGCAGTCATGGTGCCACTCCAGAGTTAGTACAGAGTGGGAGTGAGATTAAAGCAGAGCTTGGGGCTCCTCCTGACTTTGCCTTCCATAACTTCCCTGTTGTCCACACAGAAGTGGTTACTCTCATTCTGATTCCCTCAGGGGAGAGGCAGCACAAACAAGCATACTGCCTGTGTTCCTTGTTCAAGATAGTCTCTAGCAATTTTCTGGCCTTGTCATGTAGAGCCTGGCATCTAGCTTTCGTGGTGCATCTGGAGGAAGCTGTTTGGCTTCAGTTCAGTGGGGAGGCTGCAGCCTTGACTCACACTGCTGAGCACGCTGAGCATACTGCTCCATATGCTGGATGGAGGACGCGTGGGGGAGTGTCCCATGAGCTCTCTTCCTGCTTCACATCAGGAGGCCTCTGCATCCTTCCTATCCAGGAACAATCACTGTTTCTTAGCATCGGTTTTTCTCTCTGTCTGTGACCTCTGGTTCCTGGGGAAGGCTGCCTACCTAGACTCCCAACTTGGCTCTGAAGATAGTGCTACTCTCAAGCATCTGTGGGTTCTGCCTGATCCCTACAATTACAGCACATCTTGTCCATCCCCACTGCGGCCTTGTAACCCACTTATGGTTTTCTTAAGATTACTTTTATTTTTATAGTGTTTTAGTTACTTCCCTTGTTGGTGGGATAAAATACTCACCCCCCTACCATTTACTGGAGGAGAGGTTTATTTTAATTTGTGTTTCAGTCCATGGTTAGTTGACCCCAAGATAGGACAGCATGGTAGAGGGACATTGTGAAGGGACAGCTGCTTATGCCATGGTGGACAGGATGTAGAGCAGGAACAAAGACAGGGAAGGAGACAGACTCTTGTAGGCCATGCCATCAGTGACCTGTCACCTTGCTATAGGAAGTCAACTATAGCACCCCCATAATCCAATCACTCAAAATCCCTGCCTATGAGTTCATGAGGCTCTAGGGAGACATTTAGATATGAACCATAACATACATCATAGGAATCCTATCTCTTTGTGATGTGGCCTGACTTATAAAGACATTTTTATACTAGTGAACCAAGAAGTCCCTGTTCCCAAGGTTTGACCTCATCTTAAGCTGTCCTTGCATGTGATCTCATCACATGGTGATGTGTGAGGAGAGAGGAGAGACGCCTGCCACATGTCGTAGAGAGAAGTGCACTCACTTCCAAGAAAGCATTCCACACTTGCCTTTTGGGTTGTTTCACTATGTTCTTGGCATAAAAATATTGTATCAAAACGCTAAAAATCCATTTTAAAAAGCTTTCTCTTGATCCCAAATATCCCCAGGACTAATTTAAACCAAAAGGGGAATTGCAATGAGAAATTGGGTAGGTGACCAAGTCAACGGGTGAGAGGAGCCAGATGTGGACAAATGTGGCCAGGACCAGGGGTCTGGTTCAGAGACAGCTTGGCCAGGGCCTTGATGCCCATAGCATGTTTTCAGATGTCTGTTTCTATCAGGACCCTGGGTGCTGACAAGCCACTGGGTTCTGGGCACCAGCCAGGTGTGTGCAAGCTCAGCACCCCTCTTGCTGTCCCCACAGATGTATTCAAAAGATAGAGCCCATCACAGGACAGCCCCTGACCAAGAGGACACAGAGAGGAGCCATCTAGCCCCTCTACCTGCCCTAGCCCTGTAGTGGAAAGGATTTGACACCCTATCTCTCACCCTGCCCATCCTGGAATCTGTAGCACATAAAGTGTGCCAAGGACCCAGGATCAAACTACTCTTCACTGGGCCATTTCCTGGGGCTGGTTTCAGAGGCAGGGAAGCAGCCCTGGGGCAGAGGTAGGGTTCCCCAACATGGGATGGGCTGCTCGCTACTTACCACCTCTGTAGTACCCTCACCTCTGCCCAGGGTTTAGGTGCTGGCTGTGGTGGGTGAAGGAGAAGGTGCTGGCATTTGCTGGTCTCACATGTCCACAGCATCCTCAGACCAATATCCTGTCTGTCCTTAGTCCATGGGCTCATCCTCTTGGGGATTTTCCTAAACCATAATTCTGACATGTTACAAGGGCTCCCAGCAGAGGTGAAGGAAGGCTTATATAGGGGATGGTGACAGCAGTGATCCCCCATGACCTTGTCATGTTATACTATGCCTCTGCCACCATCTCTGCACCTAGGATCTGGAGGTGGGTGACTATGCAGTTTGCCTCAGCTACTGCTAGGTCAGCAGATATGATGTGACTGAGCATGGCAGAGCTGGAACACCTTAGCCCACTGTGGCTAGGTCTGGAGTCTTGAGACCAGGATGTGATGGTTGCCAACTTGTCCACAACCTGGCACCCAGGAACAGCTCTTGTCAGCCATGATTCATCATGTTCTTGAGCCAGCATTAGCCAGGCTGGGAGTGTGGGGTACAGCTCCCATGAACTCGTTGTCATCATTGTCATCCTTCTCCTCCTCTTCTTCCTCCTGCTCCTCCTCCTCCTCCTCCTCCTCCTCCTCAGGGCTTGCCCAATCTTGACCCCTGCCCAGGCCTTCCTGCTGTGGGAGCCACATGGAATATTATTCAGCATTGAAAAGATATTGTCAAGCCATGAACAAATATAGAAGGGTTTTAATTAAGCAAGAGAGTCAATCTGCCAAGGCTACAAACTTTGATACCTATGGCACAACATTCAGAAGCCAGCACCATGGAGATAGCACTGACTGCAGGTTAGGAAGGAGGAAGGAGAAGCAAGCCACATTAGATAAGAGCCCTCCCTGTCCTTGCAGATGGCAATGACTCTACTTTCTGTCCCTGTGGACACTTTGGATGGGTAGAATCACACAGTTGCCATCTTTAGAGACTAGCCATCTTATGTTACCTAGTGTAGTGACACCTTCAGCACTTGCTCCCAGTGTAACAAATGGCAGAGTTTCATTCCTTTTGAAGGCTGCATAACTTCCCATCGTGTGAGGTTATTTGAACACGGATGTACATGCATCTCTCTGAATATCTGCTTTCAATTCTCTGGTGTATGTACTCAGGAGTAGGACTGCTGGTCATGTGGTGACTTGCTGTATTCTCTGCTCCTATTAGGGAATACCTGAGACCAGGTCATTTATAATGGAGAGAGGTTTACTTTGACTCATAGTTCTCCAGGCCAAGGAGTTCAAGACTGGGCAGCTGCATTATGTGAGGGTCTTTTGCAGCTTCAATTCACTCAGAAGAGGAAGGGCCAGCAAGCCATGTGAGGGGAAAGGGCCAACTCCTGGTAGCCACCCCATTCCCCAAAGACTTCAGCCCCTCCTGAGGCTCCTCCATGACTCAAGTACCTCCCAGCATGGCAGCACTGAGGAATGAAGGAGTCAGCACACAAACCTGCAGGGCAGCACACACAATCATAACTTAGAGTGATTTCATTTTTAAGATTTTGAGGAGCTGCCAATTGTTCTCCTGGTGACTGCACCATGTACATTCCCACCGGCCATGCATGAAGCCTCGTTTCTCCATGGCCTTTATATTTTCTTTTTTTTTTAAATTTTATTTTAAAAGGAAGTAAAATTAAACACAACAAAACAGAACAGAACGGGACATAAGAAAGCATAAATTTCAAAGCTAGACAACCAGAGATCTTCACTATCTGTCATATTGTCTCTTGTTTTCTTTCAAATGGTTGTCCATATCTTTGCATACGGAGAGTTCATACTAAATAACATAGCCAATCTTTTCACAAGATGTGTAGTTCACTGGCTCCAACTTGTTAAGTGGGGGGTGGGGGGTGGAGGGGAGGACATGGGATGGGGGCAGGACGACATGAGATGTTTGATTCTCAGCCTGCGCACCAGCAGGCTCACAGCGCACCACGAGAGAGGGGAGGAGCTCCTTGTTCTCCTGGCAACCCAAGTCAACCACATGGTGCAGGTCCCGACGTGCCAGTGTCTCTCTCCTTCGGACTTCCGAAAGTCTGCCACACTCACAGCTGCCCTCCAGAGAGGGGAGGAGCTCCTTGTTCTCCTGGTACCCTGAATCAACCGCACTGTGCAGGTCCCGAGGCACCAGGGTCTCTCCTTCGGAAAGTCTGCCACATTCACCTGCTGTTTCTTTCTGATGAATTGACCATTACAATTCTAAAGTTCAGGGCAGCAGGCTGGTTGCTGGTTTGCTCAGCACCCTAAGTTCCAACATGACGCGGATCTCAAGAAACACTGTTGCTTCTTGCTTCTTGCCTTGGGGTAGCCGAGGCTTGCCAGACCACAGCCATTTACCAGGGTGGCAGGCTCGCCTTTCTATTTTCTGAACACCTGTCACCCTAATGAGTGTGGTGTGAAATCTCACTGTGGTTTACATTTGTGTTTTCCTGACAACTAATGACATCAAGCCTCTTCTGCATGCTGATTGGCTCTGAGAGACATCCCTCCCTGCCTTCTGCCCTCAGAGTTGGGCTGTTGGTCTCACTGTCAAGTGCCCAGAGCTGCTCCTTGCCAGTGTTTGTGCCCAATGTGTCATTGCAGCTCTGTGTCTGGGCCAACTTGACTGTGCCATTTTTCTTTTTATTTTTTTTAAGAGTAGAATGAATATACCTTTTCTAGGGATTTTTATAGAACAAAACCACAAGATAAGACAGGTCTAAGGTGGAGAAAAATAAGAAACCACAAGGTGGGCATGAGGTGAGACAAAATTATGGTCACCTAATAAGATTATGAGCATATTTGTTCTTGTAACATTGCTTAAACAAAATTTGAAAGCATAAAATATTTTGGTTATTTAAATGAGTTGTAATCCAGAATCTGTGAAACAAAATCAAACTCTTACCTCCTCACGTTAGAAGACCTCCAAATGATATAGGGCAAAGAAACTCCCAACTTGCTAGATGTCCAGTGTGAGCTTGTATCCTCTAAAACTAAAGAATGAATTCCAGGAACAACAAAGGTTAAGAGTAGAATATATTTACTGGGAGCATTTTTCATGGCTTGATCTTATTTAGAGGTGCATTAACTTGAATCCATCATTCAGAGTGACAGATGCATTGTGCTCTTTTAGAACTGAAGGTTAGAAATCTTCAGTCAGTGCTTTGGCTTTCATCTGGCGTTGCTGGGAATGAGTGAGAAATCCTGGCTGTGCCAAAGCATACTTTCAAGGCTAGACCCCTCACAATGGCAGAACAATGGTGTCACTAGTAGCAGCACTGGATTATACAATGCATAAGCCCAGTAAATATTTGCTGGAAGCCAGGAAAATCCCACAGCAAAAGGACAAATGGAGTTTATCAAAATGGCAGTGTTTACTCCAGTGCTTGGTGGCGTGGGCCAGGGCACTGAGGTCTGGACCTCTCTCCAGGAAATGGGTCAGCAGAGAAGGCTATGTGCAAATGTGAACCCAGAGATGGAACCGTGTGAGTCTGTGGAGGATCAGTCATCGGCCTGGACCAAGGGGCCCTTCGGAAGCTTGGGTAGTGCCATGGCCACCAGCACAAGCCATCAGCACTGAGCACTCTGGGCTCAGTGTCCTGTTTTACACTTGCCTCCGTGTTTGGGGGAGCCCTCCACTTGTGGCCTTGCATACTCAGAAGCACACTTTCTAGACAGGGAGCAGCTCAGACAGCATGGCTTTCAAATGCAGGTTTTGCTAACACACAGTGTTCGCTATGGTCCCTTAGGATCCTAAGGGACAGCTCCCTGCCTCAGCCTCCTGTGATGTTGCAGACATCTCTGCCTGGTTCCTGGAATCCCCATGACTCACTGCTCTGAGCCCTTTTCCAGGCCTCTAGGAGCCTTATACTGTTGGTGGCCCTGGAAGGTGTATATTTCCCCACCACTCTTAAACTCTCATAAAAAATGCAAGCCTTAAATCTTGGATTTTTTGCTAATAACCAGGAAGGCAGATTTCCTAGGGATTTTAAGGCACAGCCAAGAAGCTTGCTAGCTAGCCTGAAATTCTTTCAAACATGTACATGAAAGAAATTCTTCTTTGACCTAGAATCTCAGTGCAATTAAGCTGCTGATGTGTTGAGTGGTCAGGCAAGCGTGAGAAGCTGTGTCTGGCGCTGCTCCTGCCCCGTCTCTTCGTGTACATTATTCATGCTTCTTCCTGAGGTCTTCACAGTGCAGGCCTTCTTGGAGTCCGAAACCCATTCCTATGCATGAGTAGGTGGGGAAGAGGGGGCTGTGTACTCTAGGGTCCCCTGAATGAGCCACAAAGCTGCTTAAGACACCAAACCTCATGTCTCCAACCTGCTCCTGCCACCTTGGCCATCCCTTCCCACCATGGGCTACTGTGCAAAGTCTAAGGGATGAGGCCTCTGGCAACATCTCTGACCTCAAAATGGGAAAGTGATATCAGAACACGACAGCAGGGGATGCTGCTCAGGTTCCCCTTATCAGCCACCAATCCTCCTGCTCAGATTCTCTCGTGGCACCTTGCAGTGTGGGTCCCCAGTAATTTCATGATTTAGGTGGCATCTGGGGACTCACTTCCCTGCTTGGCAATCCCATGTGTTGTCAGATTTTCAAACAGGCTCTTAGGGGACATAACTCCTGGGAATGTTTCAGAGGCCTCACTTGGGTTCTTGTTAGTTCTGCTTTACCTTTTTGGAGTATTTTCTCATTTCTTTTATATGATTAATTCCTTCATTTTACAGATGTCTGTTCTCAGGGACTGGCCCTGTGGGTGGGAAACAGGAAGATCAGACACAATACCAGGTGTCCAAGGCGATGGAACTGAGTATAGCTGTGGCTCTCTTGGCACTTGGGGGTGGAGGCTGGCTGGTGACACTGCCCCTGGAGGCATCTGGGACTCTCATCCACCACAGATGTCTGAAGAGGGTGGCAGAAGGGATGCTGGGTCCATCTGGAGATATCATGAAAAGAGCAGTTACCTGGTCTGGAATTCCTTCCTTTATCCGTGCTGCAGACCTGGTGGAGCCCTCTGTTGGCCAGCTCGGTAGATCCGCACCGTCAAGGCTGTCCTCCCCAGAGGAGGCCTGAGGCTGCAGCGCAGCTCCTTTCCATCACATTTCGGGTGTTGCTTGGGAGGCCACCCACTTTGCCTGCAGCAGGGGTTTCAGTGAGGATTTTTTTCTAGAGTTTACATTTTTCTCCTAAATATTTGACTAAGCCTATAGTGCACACAATAAAACAAATTTCCATTTTAACTTTATAAGCCTTTCTGTTTACATAAATACCAATCAGAACACGCAGGGCCTGTGAAAGCCCATAACAGGGGAGCTCACACTTAGCTAGGCAGACTTGAGGGCCTGGGACGAGGTTGTGCCCCAGGAGTTCCCCAGTCATTTGGGGTTTTTCCAGCTTGACCACAAGGGGTTGCTGGGCCTGGGGACAGTGGTTGTGAGGCTGGTCTCCTGTGTCTGCTTGACATCGTGTCTTGCACGGTTGCTTCTTGTCTTGTTTTGTTCAGCTCGGGGCTCCCCAGGTTTCTTCTTCCAGGCCAGGATGTGCACAGCATCCCTGGAACCTCTTCCTGGCTATAGGCCAGACCTCACCCCAGCAGCCTCTCCTAAGCAGCAGTGAACTTCAGACCTCAAAATGATATTTTTTTGAGCGGAGATTTTAAAAAACCAATTAGAAACCAAGTGATTTCAGTTTCCAGCTTTACCTGTGTTTCCACAACACTCAGCAGCAGATTCTATGGCTCTGGTGGTTGCTGGGGGAAAACCAGAAATTTTCAAGGACAGAGAAATTCTCCTGCTGCTTTGTGAAACCCTGATCAAGTTTGTACCTTGTGAAAAATTTCTCGCTCCTAAGTGTTGCCATACCACAGTGGGGGTGGGGACCCTCTGTGCTAGTCCTCCTAGGCACCTGGCTAGGTGTGGAGGGGCTGGATCTCAGGGTGCAGCCCTTACCCACCTCAACTCTTGGGATGGTGAGGCTCCTTCCACTAGGTGACTGCAGCTTGCTAGGCTAAAATCTTGGCGACTTTTCTTCATTCTTCCTATCACACAGCCTGTAGTGAAAAGGCAAGGGGAGAGCCATGCTTGTTTCTTTTTACTGAGCAGACAAAGAGTAACAGCTTTCTGGAGCCCTAGGCAGCAGTTTCTGCTGACTTACTATCTGTGGGACTTCGGTCAATAGCAGGCTAAGGTTAGACCAAAAAAGGACCAGAGTTAGACCCATAATGGGTTAGACCAGTAACTGGCTAGGGTTAGAGTGATAATTGGCCAAAGTTAGAGGAATAACTCATGTACTGGATACTGGCTTGCAAGAGCCAATGTTGAATTTCCAGTCTGGAAAGCCAGTTTGTAAACAATGGTTATGGTTTAGATCTCACTTGTCCCCAAAGGCCATGTGTAGGTAGGCGGCAGGCTGTGCTATCAATGGGATACTGAGGTGTCGGATCCTCTTTCTTGCCCCCTTGCTGCCTTGAGGTGGGTGGGTTTCACTGCCACATGCTCTGCCATGAGGTACTGCCTCATCAGTGCCAGCAGTACCACAAGCTCAGCAAATGGAATCTCTGCAACCATGAGCAGAGACAAAGCTTGACTTTTGTTAGCTGTTTCTCTCAGGTACAGAATGCTAACACAACAGTCACTATTAAAAATTAAGCTATAGCAACTTAATCATGGAAAATCATAGATTAATATCATTATATAAGTAAATGCATTATATTAAAAACAAAAGTAAGAAACACCAAAAGCTTGCCCCTTGCATTTTAGTGTCATCAGTGCTCTGGATGGTTCTACATCTTCTATGCCTGTGTGGTACAAGTGCTGAGAAAGCAGATTTCCAGGCGAGAAAGGTCCAAGTGCCCTTTCTTTGGTTCTTGGAGGTAACAGCCTGAAGTCCCTGGAATCCCCCGTGACAGGTGAGATGCTGTCATTCATGGTTTATGCCCAGAAGTGACTGATAAGAATGTGTGGATGATGGTTGGTCATGCTGTAAGGACTAGAGGGCTGGGGCTTTGGGCCCAGGATATTGTCCCGCAGGGATGGAGTTGCATTCAATTTGAGACCAGTGGTCCACAGCTAATAAAAGCTCTGGACACCCTGGTTCAGGTAGGCTTTGTGTCATTATAGGTTGGTGTCCCTGGGAATGTGATACAGCCTCCCAGTTTTGGTGCACACATGTGAAGTAGTGTCAGCAACCACTCATCATTCTATAATGCAGCAGCTGGCTGGGTGCAGACAGGAGTCTGGCAAAATCAAGAAAGCTGCTATGTGAATAAGACTCCAAAGTATTGGCAATAAGAAGCATTGAACACTGTTTTCTGTGTTCTGGGCTATGCATCTTCAGGAAAGCCCGTGACTGCTCTGGTGTGTATGTGACATGAGCTTTGAGGAGGCCACAGTAGATACATTTCATCTGCCTGCTGACAGTCATGACTACAGCACCCCTGAGATCTGAATAAGGTGAGTTTCCTCAGTGCCAGTCCATTCCATGGACTTGGGTCTTGTCAGCGCCATCTCTGGTCTATACCTACACCTGTGTCCATGTGTCTATGGCTCCCTGCCTGTCCGTATCATTTCCTCCTGCTGTGCTTCCTGGGAGGATCTCAGCAAACACAAAGTGAACTTGGAAAAGGAGGAAGTGTGAAATACTGTGACTTGGCAGGTGAGAAGACAGGAAGCACTGTGCTCACTGCTTTGAACTCTATGGCTAAAAATGAAGGATTAGTATAGATGTTGTTTTACCTCGATTCATGCAGCACAGGCTAAGCTGCACTGCATGCATGCAGAGTGCTGACTGAGTCTGGTGACACTCAGCTGGAGCATGGCTGCCTCCTAGGCTGGGGCCTGCTCCTGTCTTCCCACCTGTGCACATCAGCCTCTTAGAGCAGGTGTGGCTGGTCCACCCAAGGATGGCAGCACGAGTCCCCATGGGGCTGGAGATGGCACTGATCTGCAGGAGTGAGGTGTCTGGGCCATCCTGTAACCCGTGCCCTCTGGAGACCTGACAGCCAGAGCTGTGAGACAGGGCAAGTGCGCTTTGAGCTGGGCTTCTGGCATCTGCTTTATGACATGGATGGCTGCAGAGAATCATTTGCAAGGTTCATGTGGAGTGATCACCCAGCCACCAATGCAGGCCAAATCCCACATTAGCAAGTTATTTTAGAAATAATTTCTAAAAAATCAGAAATGCTCTGTAGTCCCCAAGATAGGACACATTCATCCAAAAATCAGTACCACAAAATTCTAGGAAAGTGTTCAAGTACAATTTGAACAGAACAGAAATTAGTTGCTTCTAGGGCCAAGAATTCTGAAGATAAGAAGAAAACAGGTTTGGATCAGGCTGGGCTGGGAAGCACCCCTTCCCCCACCTCCCAGGGAGGCACTCAAGAGTGGCAGAGTCATTTAGCTCCTTTCCATGCTGGGTGCTGTGTGGCTCCAGAGCATCATGGTGGTAAGACACTCTCTTGGGGTGGCCTTTGACGTGGTTAGGTGAGCACTAAGCAGGGGACAGAGGCACCTTCGGATTCCTCAGAAGCAGTCAGGGCACAGAACCTGTCCTAGTGGTGAAGCCTAGTCCGGGGTCACACAGGCCACCAGCAAGTGATGCTGGAGTGGTCCCCAGAAAGCTGCGTCCTGCAGGCAGGCTTGTTCTGCTGGGTCTCTTTGGAAACACAGCAGCTATATCCCAGGAAGCAGAGTCCCTCACACCTCCTCCACACAGCTTTCCCACCGTGTGTCGCAGGCTGCCCACCAGTGTTCATGTCTTGTGGTAGGCGGAAGAGCATGGCTCCTCCTGTCACAGCCAAGGTGGCCTTCAAAGTCTGTCCTTGGGGCAATGAGAGCAGCTTGCGGGGGACCCTTCAGTGTCAATCCCTGTGGGAGCCTCTGGGGCCCTCTGGCCTCACCCACTCTTTTCAGACCTGGCTCCCAATTGGTTTGGCAAGGACCCAGAGGAAAGTCGTTCTTTGTCTGCTTTGACAGCAGATGCTGGGAGGTTAAATTTATATTTTTCCAGCAAAGATTAATAACCATTTGATGATTAAATGGAAAGATGTTGGATGGTAAACTAAGCTCCCACTCAGAGTGTCTCCTGCTCCTGGGTGTTGGAGAAGAAGATGAGGCCTACAGAAGGCCAGGCTTGGTGGTGACCCCTGCCCTCTGCATACCATCCACAGCTGCACTGGGCTGCATGGCTTGTGAATGCTCCCAGGTGGGGCTGGATGAGGAGTAGGAGCCCAGAAATGGGAGGGGCCAGCAGTGCAGACCGGGAGGCAGGGGACATTCTGTGACTTAGTCACATTCTCCTTCTCATTTTTTATTTTTGCTGTGATGTACATTCTTGTATCTATTTAAATTTTTATTTATTTAAGTGGAAGCTTTTGGTTTGTTTTACGCAGGAGCTTAGATCACTGAGTTCTCTTTTTCTTTTCTTTTCTTTTCTTTTTTTTTTTAATTTTGAAGGTAGTAGGAATACAACAGAACAAAGCCAACAGAGACAGTGCAGTGACTTTGGTACAGGACTTCACAGCAGGTTACCGGGATAACAGTAATAGGTACCATAGTATATCTCATTATCTTCATAATAGTTGTCTAGTCAATTAAGAATAGCAAAATCAAACCAAAGGCAGAACATTATAAAATCAATCGAAAGAGAATATTGAATACAGTAAAGCAATTAATCATAATGAAAACAAAACTTAAAGCAACACTGCTTTCAAAGAGAAGATAGAGGAGACCCCTCATATTTGCTATGTTGCATACAGTCATCCTGCCAAGAGATGCTCAGATCTCTCTCCCCAGTTGCTAATGGAGGAGGGGGGAGGTTTGGGATGTTTGATTCCAAGCCCGAGCACCCGTAGGCTCAAGAGACACTACTGGGTCTCCTCCTGGCTTACGCCAGAGGAAGGCGTTTACAAAGAGGGCGGGCAAATTGCTTCTTTGTGCAGGCTCCTGGGTTCCACCATGGCCATGGCCAGATCTCGGGGCTCTTTCCTCTTTTTCTAAAATTTGTATTTGAAGCTATAAATATCTTCTTGGTAGTACTTGGTTATAGTCTCTACATTTTGGTGCATTTTCTTATCATTCAGTTCAAACTATTTTGAAATTTCCTTATTTCTTCTTTGATCTATTTACCAGTAGACAAGTTGCTCAACTTTCAAATATTTGATTTTTAACAATCTTTTGTTATGAAGTTCTAGCGCTACTTTTGTGTGGCCAGAGAATCCACTTTTCCATGAGTTTATTCGTTCAGAATTCATCAGTTTCTGCTGTTTGGCCAGCATGTGGTCACCTGAACAAATCCTCACCCCAGGACCTTGACCTGTGGCTGTTTGGAGAGGGGCCTTTTCAGGAGTCACTGGGCTGCTGGCCACTGAGTGGGCACTTGAGAAAACACACATTTTGAAGCTGCTGGGGTTCTACATATGTTAATCAGGTTCAGTTGGCTAATATTCTTGCTCAAGTGCTCTGTGTCTTTGTTGACTTTTTTTGAAGTAGAGTCTTGCCATGTAGTTTAGGCTGAATTTGAACTTGAGATGACCCTCCTACCTCAGTCTTCCGAGTGCTGGGATTACAGGTGTGTACCACCATGCCCAACGTTTTTGACTTTTTGATAGGCTCATTTTATCAATTAGAGAAGTACATTAAAATATCCAATTATGGCTATACATGGGGACACATGTCTATAATCCCAACACTTGGGAGGGTGAGGCAGGAGGATTGCCACAAGTTTGGGTTTGGCTTGGGCTACACTGCTTATTGAGACCCTGTGTCAAATAACAACAACATAGCAACAAACTATGATTGTGAATTTATCTGTTTCTTTTTTAGTTCTGCCAGTTTGGTATCACAAACAGTTTGGTTTAATCTTGCTGTGTGCACATTTAGGATTAAGTTTTCCTGATGAATTGACCCTATATCATCATGAAAGGGACAAGGCTGAAACTAGGAGAGAATGTCAAGCAAAGGTGTCAGCATTCAGAGGGCAGCAGGACATCAGGCCCCTGTGTGGGAAGAGTGGACTCTGTCCTCTACCTGCTCCCTGCATCAAGGGCTGCCCTGAATTTCCCCGCTTAGATCCTTTCTAGGTGAGTAATTGGATCATGGAATTTGTGTTGCATTATTAACGGTTTGCTTGGCAGAGTTAATTACTTGGAGGAATGCAGAGTGGCAGGAGCTCCAAGTGGGGGTTTCCAGCTTTAACGGCTGTTTGTCGGGTTGCCCTGGGCAAAACCAGCTCCTGCTCAGAACCAGCTGCTGCTCAGAACCAGCTCCTCCCACAGTGCAGGCATCCTGGGAGGAGGCAGGTGAGCAGAGACCACCAAGCAGCACAGTCCATGGCATACAGTCCCAAGGGACCTCCCAGGCCAGAATTTTTACTCTATATTCATTTCTTAACCATTCTTATTGATTGAATACTTACATTATCTTTAATTCTTGGTCATTAATATTATAAATATCAAATAGTAATTCTTCTACATAAATCATTTTGCATAACTCTGAACATTAAAGTAGGGAAATAAAATCACAGGGTAAATTAGAATGAACAATTGAAAAGTATCCATTTAAAGTATACTTTAAAGTGTAAAGAGTAAATATGAATGGTAAATAATATGCTATGAAATTAATGTTACATAGTATTGTGATAATACTATCACTTAATAAAGCCACACACTGTGGAAGTGACATGTAGCCTGCTGCATGGTCACAAGACCTGTGACAATGCTACTGGCAATTAAGGATCCAGATTTAATTGACTTTTCTTACAAAGAGATGTAAGAGTTTGTTAATTCCTTTTGCTTTTTACAGTTGTTGGCACAATGTTTACCAAATGCCCACTTTCAGGATGTGGGGTGGCCTTGGGATAAGATGACAGGTCTCTGGGTCCTCATGGTACCCAGCTCCAGGACACAGGGTGCCTCTGGGACAGCACAGGTAGTCCTGGTGGCCACCAGTCTGGTGTGGGTCTCTGTGGCATCCAATCCCTGTGTCTCAATGCCATCAGGTGGTCCTAAGGGAGACCAGGGGGCCTGGCCCACCATGTCTTGGTCATGGTCCCATGCACCCCATGGTCTTGTAGAAATGTCCATAATCCCGCTTTGGCTTCCATGGGCCAGAATTGGGTAAGTGGGGAGCAGATGCAGGCCACACACTGTTTCCTCCTCTGGGATTCCCCCGCCCCCACCATGTGGAGTCCCCTCTGCCCCAATGTATCAGCACTCCAGTTCCTTATGGCGCTGAGCCTGGATGGGATCTGGGATTGTTGAACACGAAAGTCCTGGGTACTGTGGCAGAGCGGCAGAGGGTTTTGGCCTCTGTTCTGACCCAGTCCCCAGGCAGCTCTGTGAGCCTTAGGAGGTGCTATGGGGTCTTGATCATTCCCTCTTGTCTCTGCCTCTGTTGCCATTTTAGACCTTCTCTGCTGTTCCCCAAGTCATCCTAGTCATGAGCCTTGATCCTGTCCTAGGCCTTCATTCACGGTCACTGACTGCTTCCCCCAAAGTCCCACAGAGCCCTGGAAGTCCTTTCCATGTTTCTGGAGAACAGAACACAGCTCACATTTGCCTGACTGGGTCTCTGTCCAACTGTCCTGCTGAGAGCCACACCTCTGTGCCAGGCTGCTCTGTCTGACCCAGGCTGTTTCTTGCACTCACATTCTCTCCACTCCTTGCTCAGGGGCTTCAGTGCACCTGTCCTCCACGGGCATCACTGTGCCATCTAGAGCTCCCGTGCACAAACTCGGGCCTGGATCCCCCCAGCTCCTGTGAAATGAGGGGATTCTTAGGGCCTGGGAAGAAGAATGACTTCAAGCTGCACTGACTCCCACATCTTAGTGCTTGCTCTGACTGGACTATGGGAATTTACTTTATGATTTCAAAGTCACAACTCTTTCACATTCTGAGCTCACATCATTTGAACCACAACTGTGTGTGGTTTTCAGGTGCCCTGAGTCTCTGTGCTGTTTTCCTAGACTGTCACATGTGGCCTTCACACACGAGGCTGCAGAACCCTGAGTCTCAGAGAGGGTCTGGCCCTGGTCGATGTGGCTTGGTGATTATATTCCAAAGGTTTATTTCCCTGATGTTCCTCCAGCTCCTGGTGCTGAATATACAAAGCTCCAACCAAGGTCCCATGGACAGCCTGGGGACACCAAGCCAAGGATGGCCCTGCAGGGCAGAAGATGAGGGATGGTGGGGGGTGCCGCCAACTGAGGCTGCCTGCCCCACTTCCCTCATTGTGGTGTAGAAAACACAAAGGAAGCAAGACACCCTTTTCTTTTCACCCTCAATGAGCACTTTTTTGGTATAAAAGATGCCCTGGATCCTTTGTGACACCGGCGTCCTCGCACAGCAGCTCCCAGGCTCCTGCTGGTCTGCAAGCAGCGCTGATATGGACAGCAGGGAGGACATGAGAGCTCTGCTGTGGTGGGAGGCTGGCACTGGTCCACTTTGTTAGTGGGTCAGGTGAAGCTTGGCTTTTAACAAAGCTGAAGAAAAGCTCTCTGTAGAGACAAGATGCTCACCACTCCTTACAGTTAAAGACATGCAGTTCTGAACCAGTGGGGCCCTTAGGGTCCCCTGGAAAAGATATAGCACCCATTGAAGTGTGCAATGCTTCTAAGTGGTTGGAGTGTGTCCCACCATCCCCAGGGCAGGCACCCTTCATTCTACACTCACCTTTAGGATTTATTCCATGAGAACACTCAGGCAAACATAAATACATGTAAACAGCAGCTCAAACAGAGATGAGGAATTAACCATATAAATAAAGTTATGTACAGGCTGTGAAGTGATGCCCAGCTGTGGAAAACAGTGCAGATCTGAGCTGGGCATGGTGGCACACACCTACAATCCCAGGTATGTGAGAAGCTGAAGCAGGAGGATCTCAAGTTTGAATCCATCCTGGTCCACTTAGTGAGACTGTCTCAGAAAAATGCAGATCTGTATGCTTAGATGGGAAGGATCTCTGCTCTATTTTAATTGGAAAAAGCAGGCTGAAGAACCTCTGTATAAGATGACCTAATTTCCTTGAGTAAATAGAGAAGGGAAGATCTTTTTGGTAGACAGGAAAATCCTGGACCCACATCAGTGCTCACAATCACTACCTCTGTGGAGCAATGTGGGAGGGGGGGACAAGCACAGTGTCACTGCACCTGAAACCTGAAGTTGTGTCCCCAACACTTTTCACCTGACAGAGTCCACACCCTTCTCGTCAGACAGGACCAGCACTGGCCCTCGTCTACTGCCAACCTGCTTTGTTCTGAGGAATTCACCAGATGCTGGTCCACTTGGCCCATTTCTTAGTTTGGCATCCTGAGAGTTTGATTTTTAGCCTTGTGTTATGTTCCTCTTGGCAATGCAGCAGTTTGCTTGAGTGTGGTGTAGAAATATATTTTCTCTGCCTGTGGCATAATTGTAGTTAAAGGTAAGCACACACATGCATACTCCAGCACACACATGCATACCTGCACACACATGCATACCTGCACACCCTCTCCTGTGCTGTCATACGCCCTCTCATGCACACTGCACACACACATGTGCACCAAGTCCCACTCTGGTTCTGTCTGAGGGGTCTTCGAGGTTATGGGAGCTGAGGAGCTGAGGACAGGGAAGGTGGTGAGGCTGCACCCACTCCTTAGCAACCTGAGACCTGTCTTCTCCCTTGAGGACCTCAAGAGTCAGGAATAGCTTCCAGGGAAATGTCCTCAAAGAAGCCATGTGGCCAGCGGGATTCTGTCAGTACCACTGTACTGGGCATCACAGTAAATCTGGACTCATGACAAATGTGACACCAGGTTTACAGCAGGATAGTGACATCACACATACCCTTGGGACACAAAAGAGCACACAGTGACCTGAGCCACCACTCTGCACTAGTCAGCTCCCTTGACCCTGTATATAGTCTTCCTCCTGTCCCCAACATGAGAGGCCAGTTCCTGCCTGGCTTCAGCACCTGCTTGGACAGCAAGCATATTCCAACTGTGGCTGATGTCCACACTGGTGACTGAGGACCACAGTGCCCACTGGCCCTCAGCCCTGCTCAAGGCCACAGCACTCACCCACACCTGGACATCAGCAGCATTTCACTTCCTTGCGATGGCTAGAGAGGCAGGCTGAGCCAGGGCTGTCTGTTCACTGTGCTCCTCTTTGTAACTGTAGCCCTCTACCCTGTCCCATGTCACCTGTTTTCCATCCCTCAAGGAGGTTAGGGGTTAGGGCCTCTGGTGCCCCTAAGCCACCCACCCCACTGCAATCATAGACATGGGGCCTTTCTGCAGTATTGTGGAAGCATCCAGGGATGACCCTCCTGGACAAGCAGTGTGGCCACCCCCTGGATGCGCAGACTTGGGCTGGCTCTGTCGTTTTATTTACAGGGACATGGGTATGGGGGCTTGTTCTTTGCTGCTTCTTGGACCCGCTGGCTTTTGACTTGGGCACATCCATGGTGATCACCAGCACCTGTGTGGCCGGGGTCCACATGGCCACTGAAGCCTCCAGGTGGACTATGAAGACCTCAGTTGAAGGCGCAGGTTGTGTAACCTGTGCTGAGACTCCTGGATCTGGCAGGGTCAGCCACTGGGCTGACCTGGCCCCCTCCCTCCATGTCTGCCTCTGGGCCATGTTGGCAATTTCCTTGAGGTCTGCAGACACTTGAATGAATGGAAAGCAAGAACTACTGGTTGCAAATACTGGACAGGAGGGTTCATACCATTTTATATTTTGTTAAAACAATTTCCACTGAAACAGAAATAACTTTAATATTCTCATCAAAAAGAGAATAGTTTCCTGTTGCCCCCAGGTAACACCTGTCCCTTGGTCCTATCACCAGCCCAGACAGAGCATCCCCTTGCCAACACAGGATCAGGGTTGTGCCAGGCCCTCCTTGAGATATCCTACTGTCCCCTGGTGGCCAGGGCTGAGCGACTGGTTGCAGAGGCCTCTGAGGACATAGCCATGGGTCAGGAGAGAAGCAGGCGAGGGCACTGCTCTTGCAGACCCCATTTGGTCTGTTGTGGTTTGAAGATCCAGCTTCTGTCCAGCAGCCTGAGGGCTAAGGGCATGATTTCCAGCCCTGATTCAGGCCTGGCTCCCAGCACAGGATTCATGCTGCGTGGACTCAGCAATTTAAGAATGCTTTTGTCTCCTCTGTGCCTCCTGGCCACCAATGTGGTTTTGACATTTAGAGTTTGGTCCCCTGTGCACATTGAAAGTAGATTCACAAAATGATCTAAATGCTACCATTTAACAATAAAGAGCACTTACATCAAACCCATTGCAATGTTGCCTGTTCCACACACAGGGCTGAGCTGAGGATGGGATTACGTTAAGGGTGGGCAAGTCTCAGACCAGCCCAGTGGTGGCAAGTGGGGCAGCAGGAGGAAGCTGCACACTGCAGGACACAGCTACATGACTGAGGTCTCCGTCTGCAGGAAGGACTGGGTGCGGGAGCCCCGGTGGATCTGCAGGGCGCTCTCTGAGCCATGCTGAGAAATGGACCAGCTGTGCAGCCGGTAATTTCGGCCCCCAGGCTGCGTCAGGCACAGGCTGCGCCACCTTCTCTTCAGCTCACACTGCACCTGGGGCGAGGGCACTGCAGATGTTAGCTGTTTGCTCTGCGTGGAGGGCCTGCTGCTGTTTCCATGGCTGACCAGAAGGGTGAAAATGGCCCGGAGCAAAAGGGATGGGGGATCCCCAGCCAGAGCAAGAGGAACTCCCTTGACCACCACAGTGCCACTAGAGGGGCTGTGTGCATGGGCACGGACCTTCCTTGATGGGCAGAAGTGTGGCTGCTCCTGACACAGGTCACAAGACTTGGTCTGTCTCAGGCACAGTCCTGACCACATGGGGATCTAGCCAGGAGTCTGAGCAAGGGGTGCTGTTGCCTATGGAGGCTGAGGAGGGGTGATGTGGGGGACTGAAGCTCAAGCAAGCAGGCCCTGGAAAAATGTCCTTAGTAATGGAGAAGGGAGCCAGGCTGTCAGTCATGGAGGGCTGAGGAGGCCCCAGGCCTCAGATTCATCTTGGGATGGGATGGGGTTTCCTGGAGGTCCCAGCCCCTCCCAACAAAAACCTGCCTTTATGGCCTGAGCTGTGGTCAAGGGGCAGGATGCTGACAACAGCGGTGCTGGGCACTGAATTCTACAGTGTGGAGGGAGAAAACCATTGTGCTAAGGGAAGCTGGGCCAAAATGTGCAGGGAAGGGCTCTGGCCTGGCCATGGGGGGTGGGAACACAGCACAGAGCAGGGAGGAAACTGGGACCAGGACTCACCTCACTGTTCAGGAAGCAGTAGAGCACTGCCACCACCAGGCCCTGCAATGGGAAGGTGTCAGTGTGGTTCGTGGCCACCCGCACCCACATGCAACCCCTGCACCCACCTGGAAGGACCCGATACACAGTTCGAACAGGATCTGGTACTGGGCGGAGATGCCGTTGGGGAAAGCTGCAAACACCATGTAGTGAACACCAAACAGCGGGATGAGCAGCAGTGTGGACTTGGCCAGCCTCCTGGGCCAGAAGGAGAGGGGACACAATGACCATGAGTGAGGGCCAGAAGCCAGGGTGTGCAGGGAATGGGGCGTGCATGGCTTCATCTCCTCTTGCACCCACCAGCTGTGGCCCTGGCCCTGGTGCTGCTTTCCCTGTGCATGTGGGAAGCAGGTGACAAAGCTTTGGCTCCCAAGGGGGATGCTGTCCCAAGTGTCCTGTGGGGCTCATGCGTGCTGTGGCTGTCAGGGGAATGGACTGGCCTTATTGCTGCCATGGGCTGACCAAAGGGCTGACCCAGCACAGTGTCTGGTGCACAGTGGGATGACAGCTGTTGATGGAGGCATGGTGATGGGGTGGAGGTTGGTGTGGGCTGGCATAGGGTCTGCCTGAGAGTGGCTGTACACCTTGATCCTTACCCTCAAAGCAGAACCTCACCTTCTACCCTGCTTCTCAAATTGTCTTAGCTAGAAGGTCTGGAATCTCAGCTCTTGGGAATCCTGGCCTGGAAGCCCAGTGAAAGCACAGACTCTTCGGGGACCACTGACCCTATCCAGTTCTCAGAGATGAAAGGACTCACTCTGAGAACCCAGCTCTGGGCTGTGGCTCTGTGGCTACTCTTTGGAGTCACAGGTCTGACCAGGTGTCTGATAACATTGCCCAGGGGTAACGTGTGCCAGACTTTTGGGCTTAGAGTGAGTTTCCTGCTTGCCTGGACATTGAGCCGAATGAGTTGTTCCCTCAGCTGGCCCCCAACACTCAGGAAAGCACTAACAACTTCAGCAATGACTTCTCCTTTTCTCCTTCTCCATATTTGTCTTCTCCTCCTTGTAGTATTTGTGCTATATCCCAGTAATTTTAAAATGTTTTCTTTTGAAACAGGGTCTTGCTAAGTTGCTCAGGTTGTGTTTGAACTCTCAATCCTCTTGCCTCAGATTTCCAAAGAACTGCAATTGTAAGCTACCACTGGCTAATACCAACTTCTTTAACTCATTTTTGAGGTACCTCCCTTAAGTCCACACTTGATTAGGGAAGGCTAGTTCTGGAGGTGTGTTCCTTCCCCTACACCCAGGATTTCCTCTGCCATGGTTGGTCTGTGGTCTGTGGTCAAGGTCCACTCTGGGAACTGTGATGGTCACAGCCTTTTATTGGCACATCCACATGGTCACTGTGTACATGGGCTGGGGTGGCCACCTCTTGCAGAGACCAGGAGGCACAGCACAGCACCCTGTCCTCCTCATCTCAGGGAGAGGTTTTATCAGCCATGTAACTTTGAAAATAAAAGCATCTCTCTCAAGACTGACTTCACACCAAGGAGCCTGCGGGAGACCAGCACAGATGCTGAGGTTTGCACACGGTCCAAGAGTTGGCTGGGCAAGGCAGGTCTTCCTTAGGTTTCACATGTGACCCGTGGCTAGATGCAAGTGTTCAAGTCCTCTCACAGGGCTTCCTGCGGGTACTCAGTGTCTTCTGGGTGACCTCCAGGGACTCTCAGACCTTGGTGACAGACAGTGCTTTCATCTCACAGATGTAGAAACCAAGGACCACATGCGGGTCACGTTTCTCAGCCCCTTACTGAGCTGTGGCCCCATACCAGGATTCTTCCCAGGGTGGCCACCCTGAACCCCACACGAGCAGATGGGCAGCCTCCCAGATGACACAGCTCTGAGCTGTGCAGCACTGCAGATCAATGTTCCAGTCTCCTCCTGAGCTGGACCAACTCTTCACCACTAGACTCAAGATTACTCAGACCTGAGGCAGGGACTCAAATTTTTGTTTATGAACCATGGATAGAAAAGTATGGAATTTCCTAGTTTCCTCATGGATTCCTCAGATCATCACCGATTGGCTAGCCCTCCATTGAGGGTTGATGGTGGCATTCACCTGACTTGTAAATGACTACTGGACTGTCACCAAGAAAGGGCATCAGGTCCTAGCTGTGATCCCAAGGTTGAGGACCAGGGGTTTGACAGAGAAGACAGAGCTAACCCAAGAGTGATGTGTGATCCAGGGGACAGTTTACCTCAGAGGAATGTGGTTACTGCCTAACAGCATGATCATGCCAGGGACCTGGCATACTACCCATGCTCACACAGGAACTGGCAGGCCTAGGGGCCAGCACCAGCCATGCCTGTGGCTGACATGGCACATGGACATAGGAGCTGAACAGAAGTACACTCACTTGTACTGGGATTGGTCATTGCCACCCACATCTGGGGATGTCAGCTTCTGCAGTAAAATCCTTATGATGCTGACGAAGAGTGCGAAGTTGACCTGTGCAGAGAGACATGGGGGCCTCATTTCTCTGTGCACAGTAGGAGTATATGGGGCACTTGTAGGCAAGGACCTTGTCACCATGAAAGCCACTACCACATGCCTCGGAGAAGTGTGGTGATGCAAATGGGACAGACACAAGCCCATCCTTGCTGCAAAGTCTAGCCAGGAAGGGCTGGGATCTTCTCCCTACTGGGAACCACATCCCTGAGGCCTTTGAGGCCCTGGAGTCCTCATGGCCTTTTGCAGGACAACTGAGAAGATGGTCATCATATCCCGGGAAGTCCACATTTCCCCAGAAAGTTACTCACCAGGATGGAGACCAGAATGGGTGTCCGGATCACCCACCAGGGGATGCTGTGGTCATTTGTGTCCCAGCAACTGTGGAGAAGGAGAGCTGAGTCAGGCTGAGCTCAGCGTGAACATCTGTGCAAGGAACACACCTATGCCTGCAGGGTCCCCACATTTTTCCTGACACCACCCTCTCAGATGGCAGGCTCTGACTGGAGGCAGCACAAGGTGGTGTCCCAGTGAGGGAGGCCCTTCCCTTCCAGTCTCAGTCCCATGGTCTACAGTATATACATGGGACCAAGTTGCGGCCCAGGTCATCCCTGGAAAGCTGGGCAGTCATCTCTTGTGGGCTAGCGAGGCCCAGCCTCACACTTTTTAAAAAAATTTTATTTAAAGAGAAAAAAAAGCAAAACAGAAAAAAAGGTTGAAATAATACAGAATTTCAAAAAAAACAGTAAGAAATCACTAGCTGATAAATCACATATTTACTAAGGGTGTGGGGCCCAGGAGGGAGTTGCACAGGCTGTTTATAGCATGCATCATGCTTCTCAGTAGACAGTCTACACACTGATAACCAAAATCCAAATTATTGCCAGACAAAACAGGTACATTTTGGGTTTTATTACTCCTACAGTTCTTATTACTTTTTACTTAGTAAAAATCTTCTTAGAAATAGTTGTTCATGTTACAAAATTAAGGCATACAAAGTGGACATTCAAACAGTGAGACTGCAAGCAATTCTGTTCAACCATCTAACAAAAACTTAGTAATACGGTTATCAATCCCACACACTTAAACGTACATACAGTTATATTCTTTAGAGCACTTTCTTTTCCTCCTTTTGCTATTTTTTTCTAATTTTTTATTTAAAGTGAAGAAGAAAGAGAGAAAAAAAACCCAAACAAAACAGAAAGAGGGTAGCAACAATACATAATTCCGAAGGGGAAAGAAAGAAGGAAAAAAAAAAAAGAACAACAAAAACAAAAATACTAAGAAATCTCCACTTGATAAGTTACATACTATCATCATTGGAAATAGTTGTTCAAGTTACAAAGTCAAAACATACAAAGTACACATTCAAACAATGAACCTGTTAACAGTTCTGCTCAACATTCCAACAAAAACAGCAATATGGACATCTATCTTACACACTTAAACACACATGCAGTTATATCCTTTAGAGCACCTTCGTTTCCTCTCTTTTTTACAGTAGCAATTACACATTTTGGGTTTTATTATTCCTACAGTTCTTATTACTTTTTACTTAGTAAAAAGTAATTACTTTTATAAATGTGATTCTTATTTATTTCACTAATGAGGATAGTCTCAAGTTATCCCCATTTCCCTATGAAGGCCTCAAGATCATCCTTTTTTTATAGCTGAGCAATATTCCATTCAGCCTCACACTTTTTTCTGCTGACAATATGAACAGGACTTTTTGTCCTGAAAACTAATTTCCTTTAACTCCTCAAATGGTTTCCATGTGTCTTGATTGAAGGTTTAACCACCTCTTCAGAAGGGCTGAAGTAGGTCTGGCTAGGACTTATACCTGTTTTGTCTGGCAATAATTTGGATTTTGGTTATCAGTGTGTAGACTGTCTACTGAGAAGCATGATGCATGCTATAAACAGCCTGTGCAACTCCCTCCTGGGGCCCACACCCTTCCAGGGCCTATAGGATGGGGACAGCAGGGGGCTCAATCCACTCACCAGGACCTCCAGGACAGGGGTCTGATCCTCACTGCAGGGGAATCACTGCAGGATCCCCCAAGTTGTCAATGTGCTGAGTCACACACTAGAGCAGGGATTGTGTTAGGCCACCGACCTCTAGGGGCTCTGTTGCTGAGAAGAGCATGCACACCAGGCCTTCACAAGGCACACTTGTGCAGGAATGCCTGCCGTATGAGTTTAGGGGCAGAGTCTGGTTCTCCACAGAAAGAGCAGAAGCCGTGGGAACTGGTTAACCCTGCCAGCCACAGAGGTTACTAGTCAGCTACTGGCCCAGTCTCAATCTTCTGCTTTGTATATGCACCTGCCTCCTCCTGGTTTTCATATGTGGACCTGCTGTGCCACATGAGGTGCCATCCACTTTTGCCCAGTTTCTCCACAGCCTGGCCTCTTCCTCTAAGTGTCTGAGGCTTCCCCACTTACAGGGCCTCAAATACTCCGGTCCTTACCAGGAACAATCTTCGCGAGCTCCCACATGGCCAGCATGGCCAGACCCATTTTGTAGGCCAGGACTTACCCTGTGTCTTCTAAAGAGAGCCGGGCAGCCGTCCACACTCCGATGCAAATAGTGGGGATGCCTGCCGGAGACACTGGGTCAGGCCACTCCATTCAGACAGTAATCAGGCCCAGCCCAACTAGAACTTGGGCCAGACTGCCAGGAAAAAGCTTCCCACCCAAGGGCTAAGTCTTCACCAATATGGCTGCACCTAGAGCCTAGCTTTCCCAGGCAGCAAAGCAGTCAGGGCATTTGAAAGGTGAGGATCTGACTGAGGCTGGGATAAGGCTTCTGGTGCAGGAAGGACAGCTGCAAACTCAGAGGTTCCAATTGATGAAGCACCCTGCCTCCAGGGTCTGACACAGAATCGATGTGGGTGGCATTTGCCCTGCTGCCTCTCCCCACTTCTGATTTCTAAACACCATGAGCTGGCTGGGAAGAAGGAAGAGTCACAAAGAATTTCCCTCTTTGTTAGCAGCTCAGTTTGAATCTGGAGCAAAAGGGCCAAGAATGGGCTTTTGACTTTTAAATGAAACATTTTAAACCAGATCTCTGATTTCCAGAAATACCCAAGTGTTATGACTTGTGTCTGGATGTCCACGGAAAGCCTCATACAGGCACAAGGCACAGGTGGGGCTTTTTCAGAGCTGACTGCATCTATAATGTGTGATTGACTCATGGTGCAATGCTAGGATTGAGGGCGCTAGGATTAAGGGTGTGAGTGCTGCCCACTCTGAGTAGTCTGGATAAGATATAAGGGATAGAAAGTTCTGTGCTCATCCACCCCTTGTTGCTTTGTTACCTGCTGCCTGCCATGAACTGTTTCTCCTCTGTGATGCCTGTCTATCATGCCATCTTGTGTTGCAGCCAGCCAATTATGAACTAAAACCTCTACAAACTTTGACCTAAATAAAATTTCCTCTTTGAGCGTTGGGTATTTTGTCTCAGCAATGAGAGAAAAAGTAACTAAGGCACCAAGTACTGTCTTCCAGAATCTCCTGTCCCCTACATGATCCTGAGGAGTGGGCTGAAGAAGTCTGTTTCCTAGGGGGTGGATGGAGTCAGGGGAGTGAGGGTGGAGATGTCCTCACCCCATCCAATCATCAGGTAGGCCAGGAAGCATCTGCTAGGGGAGAAGATGGCCACCAGGAGAGTATGAAGGTACAGCCCCTCTACCAACAGCCAGTAGAAGTTCGCCATGATGCAGTACTGGAAGAATACCAAGCTGAGCTTGCAGCCGACCTGGAATACAGAAAGTGGAGAATGTGTCCTCAGCAAATACTTCTGGCAGACTACTGTCTCCATATTTGTCTACAGGGTGAAGAATGCGCCAGGTACTGGCTCGAGGACTGTGATGCAAAGGACCTCTTCGAGGGGTAACATGGTCAAGAGGGTGGGGAAACCACACCCAGGACAGAGCACTGTGACAACTCAAGCTGTGGGTGCACTCTGGGGTGCCATGCTCTGCTCAGCCCACTTGACCTCCTTGTGGTCTTCTTCCCCAGCCCTCTGACATGTGGGCTCTGCTCCTTCTCCACTGTCCACTTGAGCTGTGCCCTCTTTGGACAGGAAGTGGAGTGTGCAATGTAATGGGGCTGCACCGCTGCCTGATGGGCTGGGCTGCGAGCTTTGAGCTCTGCCTGTGGCTGTGGCTTCTGGCCTCTGTGCCCACATCTGATCAGGATGCCCAGGAAAAGCCCAACTTGTGGAGGCCATTTCCCGATCAGCATTTAAAGAAGTTTGGGAAGAGAAAACAACTGGTGGAGCTAGATTTCTCAATGCATCTTAACAAATTCTAACCCTGTAATTTCTCTAATAGTAAGAATAGTTTTAATATTCAGAGACTAAATCAAGATAAAACAAAGGTAAAAGTGAGAAATCTAGAAAATGAATTATTTCCCCCAGGGATCTAAAACTATTGCCACTAGAAAACAAAATGCTACATTCTATACAATAAATTCATTTTCAACTCCCAGATGTCCTTTCATATAATTTAACTTACACTTGAACACATACAGATGAGTGGGTATACTGCACCATGTTCATGTAGTAGGTGTGGTTATACACATACACTCTGGCTCTGGCCTTTCTGCTCTGGAGGTACCTGCTGCTCCTCCTTGCCCTTAACCAGGGCCCAGGGTCTGACTGACAAAGAGAGCTCAGAGGTGTCACTTTAGGAGACATGGGTCTTGTGAGTCTGCTGAGGATCACAGTTTCCTTAAATAAGAGCTAAAGAAAGACAACTCCTCAGAGCAGGGTTAGAGGCCACCTCAGCAAAGAGCGCACATCCGCAGAGTCCTCGTCTCAGGACCAGAGCTCCAGGAGTGCTGACTGCCAGCTGTGGAATCTGCCAGGCGAGGGTTCCTCATCTTTATTATCACAACAGACTTCACATATAACCTAGTCCTGCATCATGAGCAAGGCTGTCCTGGACATGCCTTTATTTACAGAGTATTTTAATGGCTTCAAGTCATCAAGGGTCTTCCATCTCAGAATGAAATGAATTCACACCTGCTCAGGCCAAGCATGTGCCAGCAGATGAGTCTGTCACCTGGGATGTAGGAGGTGACAGTTTCCAACCTTGGAGATGGATCCCAGGCCAAGAACACATCACAATCTCAAACACAGAGAGAAAGTCAGGACCTTGCAAGTAGGAGCTGCTCATTAAATATTTCTCAATTTGACTTGACTTGATTAGGTACTAAGTAACCACTAATAACAAGGACAAATAGCATCAGGGGAGAAAGACGGCGCCAGCATGAGAAACAGGGAAACAGTCTTACTGAATTTGTAGAAACTAATAATACAGATCATTTATCCTTGTGACCAAGAGTTGGACCAGGCACAATCATAGACATGTAGCTGGTTTCCAACTGAGTTTGCATGGAGTTTACTGATGGCAAAGGTTAGCTTCCTCCAGCAATCTGTATGGAAGCACCAAGTGTTTGGAATCTGAAATGTTAGATAGAAAACATGGGCTCATTGACATCAGGCTTTTCCAGTCTGGAGCTGCTTGCTTGTTTGGCTGCTTGCCCTCATCTTATTTGGGCTGGGCCTGCTGGGCTCAGGGAATGGGACCCTTCACCCTCAGCCTGGGGAGTGGCCTGGACCCCAGCAGTCCCTGCCTGTGGGGCCTCACCAGGGCACAGCTGCTGTTCTGCTCTCTCTGTCAAGTTCTCCTCATTCCTCAGCCTGACCAGGACAGTATTCCCACACTGAACATCACTGTCTCACCACGGAGACACTGGGTGCTGGAGTGTTGAGTTCTGGAGGGACTCTGCCCTCGGGGACAGCCTTACCCAAGAGGATGGCTGGTTGGGGCAGTGCAGTGTCCCGGAGCTGGAATACAGGATATCATCCTTGACCAGCACAGAGACAGCTCTCAGAATGAAGGAGAGGAACAGGTTCAGGTGGATGTAGTTTCTGGTACAGTGCAGCTTCCTGAGGAGGACAGGGGAAGGTGGGAGAGATGATCAGACACTGAGGTACAGAGTGGCTTTCTGTTTTGGGTGGAGTTGGTAATGAAATGCTTATTCTAATATTATTCTAATACTGACATCTTAATATTCATCCTTGTGCCTTAATATTATGATTTTCATTTACGGAAAGCAAGCACTTATTCATGTATTATATTATCATTTGATAGTTAGGTGTTTTTCCTGTTGTGCATTGTGATATGTATTTCTGCAATATATTTTTCTGATTATTGCCTGAGGTTAGATTTCAGGATAAAACTATGAAAGAGAGTCCTATATAAGTGGGCTTGTAGAGTGTGGGTATGGAACAGGCTTAGCTGGACTGGGGCTGCCTCTTTTCCTCTGGTCTCTCCTGCTGCATTGCAGGACTCATGCTGATATGACTGGACCTGGGCTGCATCTTCCCTTCTTCCTTTGTCTTTCCTAGCATCTTTCTAGGAAGGGAGACTCTCAGATGCATATGAAAAAAGTTGGTTTCTGTCCTGATAGACACTGCTGTAGCTAGGGGAGGTCAAAAATCTGAGCTTGCTGGGTTCATCTGGAATTCAAAGCAAGGGGACAGTGTTCCAGTAGTGCCTCATTGCACTGTACGACACAATTGAAAATATTTGCTCAGTTTTCTTAAGCATATTCTCAAATACTACCACAATGGTAGTTGATAAAACTCTTCAATATATATAAGGTGTGATTAAAGCCAATGATGAATGTTTAAATTTTAAAAATACAAGCGATACATTGCCATTAACCCCCCTCAGAATACCCAAGATGCTCCCATCACTTCAAACGTACTTATTCCACCGATGTGTCTTTTACTGTAAAAAGGTAAAAGGTAAAAAAATGTAAGCATTGACTCTTTTGATCATCCCTTGTATGAACAAAAGCTACCAATGAGAGAGCTCATGGGGCAACAGGAGATAGTGGCCAGGACGATCCTGACTTGGCCAGAGTGCACTGAGAGTTTTGGAGATTTCACAGGACTGTTCCCATTGTCAAACTGGCACACAGGCTTCTGCAAACAGCATGGATCCCACCAGACCCACAGTGAGCAGACAATGACAGTGTGACTCATAGTTCCCTGGGGCACTGCATTGAATTTGATGCTCCAAGAGTTAGGCAGTCTATTTAATGTAAGTAGAAAGATTGTAAATAATATGCTTTTTCTTTAAAGTTAAATTGAATCCCAAAAAGGAGACCTGGTTTTGACAATGTTTGACAATTGTGAATATTAACGAAAATGATACTTGGGTACCTGGTTCACTTGCTAAAATTTAAAGTCTGGACAACTGACATATGTTTGAGCAACTTTTTCAATTGCAAATTTTATAAGATCTAAATGTAGACATGATTTCCCAATACAAATTTGGTGGCCATATTCAGTGATGCTGTGCAAATGATAATCTGAAGGTTTACTGTGAACATAGGAATGATAAAAAGCACCCTAATGTTCTTGGCAGTTGATCACAGGTCGAACTGACAATAGTTTGGATCTAATGATTTAAATAAAATGTATTATTACAATTAATTTCACTTGTTTCTTTCTAAATTTAGGATGTAAATCTTAGAACATTTAAAATTATCCAAGTAGTTGGTCTCAAGCATCTACATGACCACCACATGGGAAGTTGCCGGCCCAGGCTCCTCTCTCCCGGACGCCTGGCAAAGCCCTTGGCAGCCAATGCAGTGGCTCCAGTCCTTCATGGTATCTCACAGGCTCTAGAGTATTCTCTATCCTTCTGCAAGCTTTGTGGAGCCCAAGTGTCTAGGGCATTGATAAGCTGTCTTTTCCACTCAAGAAATTCTCAAATTAGCTTTCTATCCAAAGTTCTCCATTCTTTGGCTTTAGTGTTTCCCTAGCCCCATTTTCTTTTATTTTGGGTTACTGTATTTTATTTTGGGTACTGTATTTTATTTTTAACATATTTATCAGTACAAATTTGCAAAATACAGTGTCTACTTCTTTGTAGATATATTGCACATGTACATGACATAGTCTCTCAACTCTTTTTTACATCCCCTTCCACTCTCCTTTCTTACTCAACTCCATCTCTTGATCCCCCTCCCGTTCATCGTAGCTCTATCTTCCTAATTCCTTTAATCTATCTTTCATTTTGCCCTTTATTTTATTTATATTTTGGTTTCCTTATATGACACAAATCATGCTGTATTTATGTTTGTGTGTCTGATTTATTTCACTTAACATTATGGTCTTAAGATGTATCCATTTTCCTAAAAATGACTCAGATTTGTCCTTTGTAGCAGAGTAGTAGTCCATTGTGTGTCAATACCATATTTGCTTTTATCCATTCATAAATGGCCTATGTATCCATAGGTCATTCATGAATTGTGCTGCTACAAATATGGGTATGTGTGTGTCACGGTTGTATGATGCCTTTAACTCTTCTTGGAAGATACCTAGAAGAGGAATAGCTAGGTAAAATGGAATTTCTACTTTTAGATTTTTTTTTTTTTAGGAATCTTCATACTGATTTCTATAGGGCTTGTACTAATTTATATTCTCTCAAAAAATGTGGGAGAATTTCTTTTTCTTCCCAGTCTTGTCAGCATTTATTATTGATTTGTTGATTACATCTATTCTTTCTGGAGTAACAAGGAATCTCGGTGTCGTTTTAGTTGCATTTCTTTAATGGCCAGAAATGCTAAATATTTTTATGTGTTTATGGGCCATTAATATTTCTTTTTCTGAGAAGTGTCTATGTATTTCAGTTGTCTATTTTTTGACTGGGTCTTTTATTGGGGAGGTTCTAACTTTTTTTGAATTCTTTATATATTCTAAATATTAATCTTTTTCCAAGGTATAGATAGAAAAAATTTTCTTATTCTGTAAGTTGTCTCTTCACTCTGATGGTTGTTTTTTTCTTTTGCTGTGCAGAAGCTTTTAAATGTAACATAATTTCATTTGTTGACTTTTGATGTTATTTCTTTTGTAACTGGGGTTCTGCACAGAAAGTCCTTGCCTATGCCCACGACTTCAAGAGTTTTACCTATTTTGCTTTCCAGAGGGTTAAGTGTTTCTGTTTTAATACTGGATCCATTTTGTTCTTCCATTAGCACATGGTGAGAGATATGTGTCTAGCTTTACTCTTCTGCATGTAGACAGCCAGTTTTCCCAGCACCATTTGCTAAAGAGGCTATCTCTTCTCCATTGTATGCTTTTGGCTCTTTATCAAAGGTCAGGTGGATGAATGTGTCTGGGTTGTTTCTATGTCCTCTCTTCTGTTCCACAGATGCACATGTTTATTTTGGTGGTTATCCTATACCCTTTACACTTTGGTGTGGAGAATCAAATTGATTTAAAAATCAAATTTGTGTAACTGTTTGCAGCCTCACTGTGTGTTCACTTTGTGTGCCTTAATTTTGTAACATGAACAGCTATTTCTGGGAGGACAGTATGTGGTTTGTCAACTAGTGATTTATGGGGTTTTTTTTGAGGTTTTGTATTGTTTCTACCCGTTTTCCTGTATTGCTTTTTTTTTCTCTTTAAATAAAATTTTAAAAAAATAAAATAAAAAAAATAAAATTTGAAACTTAAAATTGCTAAGATTTTGAAACTGACAAAAAACAGTAACAAATCAAAGAAACTCCATAAACACTATAAAAAATAAATATACAGAAAACCACATTGTCTCCTGAGCATTTAGCTGCTGAAAAGCAAAGACATAGAAAGAAATCTTCTGATCCTCAAGAGAGAAAAGACTACCACAAGGAATAATGGTGAGACTGGCAGCTGACGTTACAAAAAAAGCAATGATATACATTCTCAGTATGATAAGAAAAAATAAATCTAGCTAAGGATTTAGTATTCTCAAAAATAACTTCAAAAATGAGGGCAAAATTAAGACAATTCTAGGCAATCAAAACTCATGCCTGTATCTTGTAATCTGAACAACTTTGAAGATAACTATTTAATATATTAACCAGTGTTAATTTCCTATTGCTTTGTTTTAAAATTCTGTGTCATTGTTTTTATTCTTTTTTTGTTTAAAAAGACTCATGAGAATTCTGAAATGCTATGGAGGTTTTCATGCAGCAGGATGAAGATTCTGGGTGGAAACAGGGACCAGGAAGAGGGGAGCTCCAGCAGTAAACCTGTAGACACCCTAATAAACAGCAACTTAAACAACCACAATAACAGTACCTGTCGGACTTGATGTACATACAGAGTCAAAATAAGTGAAAAAACACAAAAGATATGAGAGGGTAAATGGAATTAAAGTATTGCAATGTTCTTGAAATCAGGTAAAGTGCAATGTTCTTGAAATGGAATTAAAGTATTGCAATGTTCTTGAAATCAGGTAAAGTGGTAAAAGTAGTCTGGAAGTTTCTATGTGTGTTGTGAATGGAAGTGATAACTAGAGGAATAAAATTAGGATTATATAGTTAACAGTGGGCAATGGGTACACCAAAACAAAGAAAACACTTGACCAACTCAAAAGAAACAAGAAGAGAGTGCAAAAGCAACAAAGAACAACTGAGATGACTAGAAAGCAAAGACACAAAAGTTAGATTAAAATTCAGCATTGTCAATAAGTAGACTATATGGTTATAAAAATACTGCATTTTAAAATAAAGATCGCCTGAGAGTATAGGCAACTACACTGTTTCACCAAGACTGATCTTAATTAAATCTGGTTTGTTAGATTGCTGTTTTGTATTGACAGATTTTATTCAAAGCTGTTATGATTGATAGTATCAAGTCTGAGAGTATGGGCAACTACACTGAAGATGACAAGATTCACTAGGATACCCACTCTGGTTTGATTATTATCTGCCTTTGAAGTTTTACATTGTCTGTAATGTTTTGTTTTTACTAATATTGTTATGTACTCCTATATTCAATTATACTGCTATATCCAAATATACCTGATGACATAGACAATTCTGTTGAAGATAACAAGAGACAACACAATAACCACTGTAGATCACCTTGCACTGTGGTTTTATATGAGTTTTTGGTTTCATGCTCTCATAGGAATTTGTTTTGTTTTGTTTTGCTATGTTTTGTTTTTCCCTCTAATACAGAAAGGATAGAAATATATGTAAAGACTCATGCATGCATAGCTGTTTACAGTCTCACTGTTTGAATGTCTACTTTGTATGATTTAATTTTGTAACTTGAGCAACTATTTCTAAGAGGACAATATGTAATTTATCAACTAGTGATTTCTTACTGTTTATCTTTTTTTAAAAATTCTGTATCATTTTTACCCTTTTCCTGTTTTTTTTTCTCTTTAAATAAAAAAAGAATAAAAAAAAAAGATTGCCAGCCTGGAGATAAACAGCAAATTCCAATTAATGAAGCTTATAATATATACAAATTAATAAAATATAAAATTTAAAATAAAAGCATAGAACACAATATACTTTGCAAACACAAAATAAGACAATGAATATAAGTATACAGCAGATAAAGTAAACTTTTAAGGCAAGGGGCATTATTAAACTTGGTCAGTTTAGGCTGGTATATTCCTAAAAACACAACCTCAAAACACATAGAGCAAACAGTGAAAGAAATAAAAAGTGGAATGGATAATCCCACAATCATAGTTGGCAATGTAATACATTTACTTTTAGAATAAGCAGTTAAAGCAGTGATGTAAATCAACAACTGCAGAATTTACGTTGTTGTCACATGAAAGTGAAATAGATCATAGCTGGACCATAAGGCAAGTCCCAAGATGACTGACATTGCATCCTTATAAAGAACTGGACAGACTACAGAGCTTGGTCACAGTCATGTAGAGCCTACTAAACACCCTTGATCTGCCAACACTGTTCAACAGCAACCTCTGATGTGGCTGCATTTGCCTCTACACTCTACAGCTGCATGAGGGGTTGGGATCAGTTGTCCGAGGTCATGCAGCTACTGAGAGCTCAGCATCCTCAGTAGGGTACTCAAGACCTAAGTGGTGCGGGAAGGCCACATTGCTCTTGTATTTTCACGCATTTGTGTGAATTAATTTAATAACTGACAGCTTGAGTGGATTTTACCCAAAGTCAGCACCATATCATTTGTTCACATTGGAAATGCAGACTCCATGCTCACATGTTCCAAGAGCTTGACACACAGTGGCTCCAGGCTGGGGGCCCCCATCTCCTTCCCCTCTGTGGTGCCAAAACCTACATAGAAACCTTGCTTGGCTCACACTTTCTGCAGAATTGCTTATTTCTGCTCCTTACCTGAAGAGGCAAAGAATTATGCTTCCGGTTGCAAGTGACATCAGAGAGACACTGTAGCCCAGAGTGTAAATGGCCTTCACCAGAATATAAAATGTGATCTACAAAGAAAGAATATGGATCTGTAAGCTATCGGTGATCTGCATAAAACAGCAGGATGTTCTGAGGTCTGGCCATGGTGGTGCTGATTTTCTGAGGGCAGGAAATAGGATCATTTTGTACCTGTACCTCCATCTTGAGCCCAAAGGATCATCACCCTTTGAATATACACCCTCTCATACAACCTAATAGGAATGATTTGGGGGTGATCTCTATAAAGAGATCTGTCTGAGGGAACTAGCAACACTATCATCAAAGGCCACAAAAGCACAAAGCTGAGCCGTACCCGGCAGGATGAGGGTCCTTGTGCCATACAATGTTAACATGCCCACTTCCAGGTGACACTTTCCTGACCACATATCTGAGCACCCTATGAACCATGTGGCTTTGCATGTCTCAGCAAGGTATTCAGAGTGGCCTTAGGGATTTTATCATCTAGAATTTCTTTGGTTAGCAGCTTCATGGCTCAATAATTTTAATCTTCACAAAGTCAGCAGGCACAGGGAAGATTAGTGACAATCACAGTCACAGAAGCAAATCACTTTCTTGCACATGTTCTGCCTGTCCAGAGCCTGAGTGTGGGCCAGGAAGGACCTCTGCTGCAGCCTCCCTGTATGGGGTTAGAGATCCATCGTATGTGAGAGCACAAGAGAAATCATCTCAACAACAGTAGTTTCCTTTATGAATTTAACAAAAGCTTAAAAATTGGTTATCAATGCAGATGGGAGGTGAGCTCGGTGCACTACTCCGAGTCCAAGAACTCACCAACTCCCAGAAATATGCCAGAAGGCCAGAGCATCACTGTCACTAAGCCAACAACTGCTTCCTGGACTCCACCAGGCCTTCAGGGAGTAGTGTGAAGTCTGTACAAAGACATCTGCAAAGGGACAAACCCTCCATTACGTAGAAATGGGAGCAGCCTAAAATCTGGTGAGAGGGAGAGGTGGTTAGCTACAGTGCCAGCACACAGCCGTATGTCCACTGCTTTCTTCATGTATTTACCAGGTGCCTTCTGGGTCTGAAGCCAACAGACCAGAGCAGTTGCCTCAGGGATCTTATGCTTTAGGAGGAGGAGAACAAACACCACCTCCAAAACTGATAGATGAACCACAGGTTGAGTATGAGGTGGTTTGGGGAGAAATGTTCATGGCACAAGGTCCAGGCTGGCTGTAGTGGGAAGAGGTGAGTTACACTCATGGGAAGTATGGTTGGGATCTGCCTTGGGGTGAACAGGGAGCAGCCAGACAGAAGGAATGGTCAATGCAAATGCCTGTGGTGAAGAGGCCTCTGAATACTCACAGGGAGGGGGCAGGTCATAGAATTCTGCAGCTGTGAGAATGGGACTTGCAAAAGCGGGGTCCACGGGGCAGCATGATCTACCAGTGTCTTGGGTTGCTCGGTTGGATGGATGCACAAGGGCCAGCAAATGGGTGTGGATCTTCCTGGTGCTGAGTGCATGTTCCAGCTAGATGCCATGGGAACAGAGTGAAAAGAAGTGGACTCCAAACAGCAGTGGCTTGAAGGTAAGGCCAACAGGGCTTCCCAGTAGAAAGTTATGGGGTCAGAGAAAAAACGGAGGCACAGTGGATCCTAGTGAGGGACTGGAGAGAAGCTGTGTGCTCCAAGATGGGAAGGGGCAAGAAGGGTATTTCTGATAAACTTCAATCCACATAGCAAAGAGCATCAGACTGACCAAGAAGGATTTCAACAGAAATCAGAGGAAAAAGAGGCAGCCAAAAATGAGAAGGAAAAATCTAACTAGTTCTGTTCTTTCACTTGGAAGCCATTACTCCTGTTTCAATCCTCCACCCTTCAGTTCTTCCCTGAAGCCCATCTCACCCTGTACCACCTCACCCTGCTGACTCATTCAGGGCCTCTGACTATGGGACACTCACTTCCTCTTGGTTTTGCCAGGACACCTGTCATTGCTGTGACCACAATGTCTACTACATGGCACTTGGGCCCAGCATGGTGCCCAGCCAGCATTGGTACACTATTTAAGAACAAAGGAAGACAGAATGAGCACATATGTGTGCAGTCGGGGCTATTCTGAAACAGCAGGACCCTTTTTTGAAGCAGTCATCTAGCCTGATGTGCAGAGACAGGGGCAGGGACAGGGAGCGGGCTTTCCTTCAAGGCCTCTGCTCTCTGTCTAGCCTAGAGGGTTGATGCCAACCAGCACAGGCAGGTGGGAAGTGTCTCAGGCCAGGAAGCATCACTTTACTGCACCACTGTCCACATCCTTCACAGCCTGACAGGGACCACAGCACCAAGGGACATTCCAGGGGAAGTCCTCCTGCGCTCGACCTGCCTGGGACTGGGCTTCAGGCTGATGTTTCAAGAGAAGATAGAATTGACCAGTGCAGCCCTTCCCTTAGTGCAGGGAGAACACATGTTTGATCTAGTAAATGAATGTATTAATAAAACAGAAGGAATTTTTTCCTGCCTTTTGAAACCTCAATGGTCAACCACAATCCCCATTATATGGAACTCTAGTACTTTCCAAAATGCCTCTTGCCATCTATTACTCTTTAAAGTAATTGAAATTAAAGCAAGTTTAAGCCCCAGGTATTTGGTTGTACTGTTTCCATGGTCCATGCTCCATGTGGCTAGCAGCCTTACCCCAACAAGGCAGATGGAAAGGATTTCCATTCCAGGAGGAGGCCCAATGGCACCAGCACTCAGCAACAACTATCTGCATTTATCTTCCCTTGGGCTGTTAATTCCCAGTCACTTTTAACTTCCACCCTACTTGCAGGAGGAGCCAGCAGATACTTTGAAGACTCCTGCAGGTTGCCACCTCACTCTGTTGTAAGAGGTAAGGTTTATTCCCAGTGCAGAGCCTGTGCAGAGTAGAGTGTGGGGATCACACATAGGTACAACCACAGCCACACCAGGCTCCCCCCACTGCACAAAATGAACCCTGCTCAAACGCAGTCTTTCTGTAGAAAGGACTCAGTGTAGGGGAAAGGCCACACCATCTTGGTACCACAGCGATGCTCATCTTCTGGTCTCAACTCCTCTGCTGTCCTCTCAACAAGGAAGTTTATACACAACTCAGTGTATAAATCTGGAGAAAGAATAATGGCCCCGATCACCACAGGGTTCTAAAAATGCATGATTTCATACTAGAAAGAAAGCAGTCCAGGAAGAAATGTGCTTTCTTGGTAAGAAAGGGCACAGTCCCACAGCTGGCTATTCAGTAGTTAATTCTAGTACTGATTTTGATGGAAACAACTGCAGGCCTTGAAGTTCTTTCTGTAGATTTAAGGTCCCTCTGGAGCCAAGGAGAAGACAAAAGCCAGTTTCTGTAGAGCAGGTCCTTAGGTTCAGCCAGCTCACCACAGATGTCCACTAAGCAGATCCAGACTATCTCTCTGTGCCTACCATGAGGGAGAAGAGAACAACGCACACTCACAGAACAAAACACTGAAATCAGTGGTGTATCCTGAAAACAAGGAACATCTCTCTGGTTGTCTGCTTTGGATGTGCAGCTGTCCTGCTCGCAGTCCTGCAAAAGGCTCACATGTGAACCTGAGGAGAGGAGGGGCAAAACTGGCCTTTTAAAATTCAGGCCCAGTCTTTCCCTTCCCCCCTCTATTTTATCCTTTAAAGTACTAGAACTGATAAAAATGTGTCAGGGAAATGCTAAATGTTTAGTGTGACAGCAAAGCCATCCACCCCAAGCCCAAGGTTCTCTTTCCCTAATTGTCAATTGCTGGAAACAATGCATTTCTCTGCTTCTGCAGGAAAAGAGACTTCCTCCTTGGTGAGGTGTCTGTGTCCCAGGGCAACCCTGGCTGGGCCATAGTAGGCTGAGGAACAGTGTCCTGCCCTGGAAGGAAAACCTTTGGCTCTTTGTAGGGAGACTATTTTTCACTCCCAATCTTGTGTATGAAATTTGTATTCCTTGCTGAACATGTTTGGTATCACTGGTTAACTTGATTCATTCTATACAACACATTACAGGAAGCTTAACTCAATCCAGACACTGCAAAGTGTTCTGGGAAGTACAGCAACTGATAAGACAAACCACAGGCTTTTCTTTATTCTGAGGATTATTCCAGGACACATGAGCTAGAAATTGATGAAGGTATGAGTTAAAATTTGTGTTTTTGTGTCCACTAAAAAAATAGGAACACCCACATTTCAAAGTTTAGTTCCTCAAAGCTGGCTTAGAGTGTATACATTGTTATGGTTTGGATCAAAAATGTGCTTCAAAAGGCTCATATGTTTAGAAGTGGGACTTTTGGAAGGTGATTAGGTCATGGGGTTGCTAACTTTACCAAGAGATGAATCAATTGAGGAGGTCAGAGCTGAATGCACTCTTAAGAGGTAAGGCCTGGTCTGGAGGCAGTTGGTCACTGGGGAATTATTCTTGACACTGGTGCTGTAGCAGGCAACTGAGTTAGTCAGAAATACTGTAGGCAGTGAGATAGAATTGGGTCCTCAATAGAGCCAGTGCTGATACCTGGAAACTGCCAGGGAAGCTGACACCTCCTGCTGTGGACCAGGCCACAAGACAAAAGACCATACAAATACACCCATATCCTGAGGATTAACACCCTAAATAGTTCCCATCCCCCTAGCAAAAAGTCACTGCTCTGTAAGAATGCCCACTTCCTATGTGACTTGCTTTCCCATTTGTCCCTAATGTAATCAATTTTATTGATTTTATTGGCTAACTATAGTTATGTCCCACCTTATGCCCATCTGCTTTGTAAGTTCCCAGTCTTCCTCCACCTTGAACACATGGTTTTACTCTATAAAAGTCCCTGGAAAAGACAGAGTCCTGGGCAACCTGCTCGGAACCCCCTTCTGTCCCTCTCCAGACAGAAGCTTTCTCTCAATAAATATATTCTCCTCTTCACCTCTGTTGTTCCTAAAATTCATTCTTTGATTTTAGAGAACATGAATTCATTCTTTGATTTTAGAGAACATGAACTCGCGGACATAGTAGGTCGGGAGTTTCATTCTCCTATGTCAGTGCCTGTGGTCTTTTCCTACTGTCTGCTTCCTGGCTGCCATAGACTGAGTAGCTTTCCTCTATGAGGCCCTTCTGCTATGATTTTGCTTTGAAGCCAGCCCACTATGGCTGAAACTTCTGAAACCACAACACATAGTAAACCTGTCCTTTATTTATGTATATCAGGTATTTGGTCACAGGGATAAAAAGCTGAGCTACACATACACATTTAAGAAAGCTTTATTTGATTACTCCCAACCACCCCACCAGAACCTTGTGGGCAGAGTGAGCTGGAGAACTGAGCCTGGCACAGCCTGGGGAAACCACTACTTCAGAATCCTCTATGCAGAACTCAAGAAGCCACCAAGCACTGCTAAACACACCCAAGTGGACAGGAGTTTTTTTGAATCAGCTTTCAAGAGAACAAGATGAATCACAACAGACAGGGGTAAGTAGGAGGAGCGGTCTCTAGATCCTTCAGTCTCCAGGACGGAGAATGGAAGAGCCAGGCCAACCCACAGCAGCCTTCCTGAGGATGTGGGCCAGGGAACTACAGAATGTCAAGAACCGTGAGAGGTCAGGCTCCCAGGAGGCTGCAGCAGCACTACAGGGGGTCTCCCGGTTTCTGGGGCCAGCTAAGTCCTCTGTCTGGCGCTCCTGAGGAAAGAGTGGGTTCCCAGGGACCCAGGGTGCTGTTCATTCCTGGAGACCCAGGGTACCAACACCCTCAGCGAGGCCCCGCCCAGACCACGCCCTCCACCTGGCGCGGGGGGGGGGGGCGGAGCCAGGCTCCTCCTGTCCACAGGACACTCACAGGTAGGAACTAAACGCTGAAATATCACTAAACAGATGGGGAAAGTTTTCTCTTTAATTTAGATTCAAAGACTAAAGAAGAAGACCTATACCCAAGTCTTTGGGTAGATGTTAATCAATAATATGTAAGGTACCCTGAAACTTGGTGACACCCTCGCTCCCTTGTTGGTGAGTGGATAGCTTGCAAGAGGAGGGGTGTAGGCAGAAGGGCCACAAGCAGCCAGAGCTGAAGTACTGAGTCCTTAAAGCATGTAAGTGCAATATATACAGTGTGAAGTGTGAGAATAGTTAAAACTTGACAAATAGTCAACTATTTCTACCTAAAATCAAAAATGAAATTTAAATTTAAAAAATCTGAAAAATGAAGAAAACTTTAACATTACCATCTGTTTCAAAACTGTTATTGGCGGCATGATTAAAGCCTTACATGCCTCTATTAATAAATAAGAAAATTAAGTATTATGACATAAAATTACAAAACAAGCCAAATAAAGCATGAAGAAAGGAATAACGATGATGAAGAACATGAACATGAAAGAATTAGGCTAGCTGCTTCTTGGTGGTGAGCTCCATGAGGACATGGGTTTGGTTGAATTTACTTGGGTAAATCAGGAACTTTCTAAACAGAGCCAGCACACAGCAAGGCTGCACAGATACCTACTAGTGGGTAACCTAGAAAATTGCCAGATTTACATGCAAGTGTGTATAGGCCAATAGATATGTAGATATGTTTATGAAATACCAAAACAAGAAAAATAGCAGGAAAACAATACCTAAAACTGTTTATTCATATTCACACATTTTAATTAAAGAATGTGGTGCATAATAAAATGCTAAAGTCAAAACTTTAAGGAGACAAGTCATGTTCTGGAGTAAAATTATGGCAAGACAGATTTAAAGAAAGCTTCCATATACCAATGAAGAAGAAATTTTTAAAAGTTGGTGGAATATTATGTGTAACACTGTTACTGAACCCAGGTAGGCTCTTTCAATCTTCTAAGGAACAAATGTAAAAATTATTCCAGAACAAAACAACAAATAAAGGAAATGCATAACATTTTATTTATGAAGTCCTGTAAGTCAACTGTCAAAAGTACACAATAAATATACTAAGGTAAATAAAAAAAACTGGAGCTAATATCACTTTTAATGCAGAAGGAAAAAAATCTCAAAATATCTAGGGTACAACAAAATCAAGTAAGAATTATGTTTTAAAAAAGAAAACTACATACACATACCTGAATTAAGTGGATCTTCCCAATGTGTAGAAGTGATACTGTTATGACTGTGCAACATTTCTGTAACAAGGAGACAGCACTATCTCAACAGACCTTGGGCCATCCTTGTTTATCTCTGCAGTTGGCCACAGCTGTAATTTCCTAGGACTCCACAATCAGCATTAGGACTTCAAGCACAGGCAGTGGAGGATAAGCCCCTGGTGGTGCTCGAACAATTTGGGTTTTGGGGCTTTGTGATTGTCGAAAGATAGCATGGAACTTTCTTCAGAAAAAAATACCCACAGCTGTGTGTGTAAGGACCTGTGATGTTGCATACAGAGCCTGCCCTGAGAGTTCTCCTTCAGAGTCAGGGATGCACACTGCTGCTTCTACCAGAAAATGCCTTTCAAATCTTTACCCACAAAATAAAACATAAAGAAAAAGGCTTTTTACACATTGGCAAAGAATAAGCAAAACTGCAGTACGCAGATGGGCAGGTATACACCCAGAAAAGAAAAGGCAGTAAAAATGATACGACTACCAAGCAGGCTTGGCCAGGGATCGTCCAAACTACAGACAGCAAAATATTTAGCAGTAAACTTTAAAAATGTTCAACCCTCAAGTGAGGAAACTGAAGCTTGTCCCTGAGACAGACCTGGTTTCTTGCATGAGAAGACTCAGCTGTCAGGACAAAGCTTTTCTTCCTACACATAGGTGAGGTTCACATCCATACTGCTAAGTCGCAGGCTCTAAGGAGGTGTGGTGAACTGCTCGTACACGTGCAGCAGTGGGCTGCTTGTATCACTGAGAGCTCTAAAAAGGTTTGCCATCACTGGGTTAAGGGCTTGGGGTAGGGGTTAGAAATCTTGAGGTTTGTTTCGTAGAGTGAACAGCTAAATCAGGCAGAAAGTGCTGGGATGAGAGGCAGCTGGGACAGCTTAAAGAGTGGTCTTGGGGTGAACAAGTAGGTGTGGGCTCAGCCATGCTACACAGTGGCCAGAGAGGGAAAGACAGGGGACAATGGGACCCTGTGACAACTGATCGGTTTCCTATTGAAAAAAAACAGTCCTTCTTTGCCAGAGTTACTACAAATACATTCTAAATGTGCTAGAAGGTTAATGTAAAAATGTTATATAATAAAAGGGAAAAACACAGGAATAGTGGTATCTGCTTTTAGAGTAAAGAAGGCCCTTTATACTAAAGCAAAGGAAGAATTCATAAAACAAAAGGCAAATGGATTTTTATTTTCACTATCAAAGCAAACTTTGAAGACCAAGGTAGGGAAATATGTGCAAGAGAATAGTATTCTTAGTGGATAAAACACTCTTACAATGAATGAGAGGAAAACATTCCCATGGGAAGACAGGCAAAAGAAACAGACCAAAACTAAGCAAAAAATAAATCAACAGTAAACCACAAAACGCTTCATTACTAATCAGCCAAATATAATAAAATACTAACATATGTTTTTTGGTTCATGAAATTGGTGACAATTGAAAATACATTAGACATGGTGTGGGTGGTGCTATGGTCTGGAGATGAGGCCTCCCATGCTTGAATGCTGAGCCCTGAGCCCTGTGGTGGTGGCATTAGGGGCAACCTTTGGGAGGTGGCTGTCTGAGGTCCTCATGAGAGAGGCCTTGAGAGATCTTTGCCCTTTGCCATGCAGAAAAGGTTGGGAAGACAGCTGTCTGTGAGGAAGGTCCTCACCAGACCTGGAGTCTGCCAGTACTCTGGTTCTAGATTTTCAGCCTCCAGAACTGTACAGAATGAATCCTGCCCGGGAGACAGATCCCAGCAAAGCCATTTCTTTTAATAATTAAAGGATATAACTATAAATTTACCTTCAGCCACTCATCAGGAGGCCCTTTTTTCACCAAGCAGTACACATAGCAGAACACGGAGGCTGCTTCTGAAAATGTGCAGGCACCTGCAGCCAGCCAGGACACTACTAACTCTATTTTTTTTCTTTTTTGTACCAGGGATCAAACTCACAACCTCGTGCTTGCCAGACAGGTGCTTGTGCCACTGAGCTAAATCTGCAGCCCACATAAAAATGTGTGTGTGTGTGTGTGTGTGTGTGTGTGTGTATGCTGGGGATTGAACTCACCACCTTGCACTTGCCAGGCAGGCACTTATGCCACTGAGTAAATCCCTGGCCCTATTTTTACCCGCAGATAACACTCTGCTCCACTGACTACATGATAACTGGCTCACTGTCAGGTAGGGAAGTCTTTCTGGATTCTAGTTGTTTCTAGTCTAGTGTAAATTCCTGATTCCAAATGAATTTTATTCCAGGTTGATGAATAGACAGAGACATTTTTTGGAACTGCTACATGTAGTCTTCAAAAACATTGTGTCACTCAGGCGTATTCCATTATAGCAATGTGAATGGACTAAGATAAATATCTCTTATGATGAGATTTCCAGGAGAACTTGTTTTCCTTAAACCACCACCAACAAGATCATGACTTGCAGGGGAAACTGAAGTTTGCATTTCTTCCTATTCTGTAAACATTCAGGTAGTCACTATCCCTGAGAGGCAGACCTGGGGCAGGAGCTTCTACAGCATTCAGGTGATCTCTGGTAGTTCCACTTTTAGAGAAGTTTCAATGAATCCAGGTTACAGTAATAAACATTTATTCCTACACATGCCATTTGTAGATCCTGTGGATCTCTGATCCTAACCCATTAAAAAATAGTAAAGCTGAGTCTAGGACTGATCTTCACTGTTTAAGCACTGGCTTCCTCTAGGCTCAGCCAAACCCACAGACACCCTGAGCTGCTGGGATTGCAGGTGAAGCTTGCTCTTTGCTCCTGTGGCTTCTGTCTAGCCTCTGGGTTGCTCCCTGATGTCCCTAAGTGGGAGAAGTGTCTATTCTCCATGTTCTGATAGATTGTTGAGAAGCAGGACCCTCACAGCTAGTATCTTAGGGAACTAACAGTTGAATCCTACCTGGCCTAATATTCAGTATGAACCAGGTTCTTGTGCCTTTCTGGAAAATCTAGTGAGTTTCAAATAGGATAACTTGCAACTGCTTAAGGCCTTCGGTTTTGATACGACGTCCACCAAGGGCGTTGGGGGTGGGGGGCCCTGAACCTCTCTGAGAGATAGAAAAGGACAAAAACTTCAAAGAAATAAAAGACCAAAAGAATCCTGACAGTGTGCAAGTGGGGTGGCCTGGCAGAAAGCTGGAGCCATGGAAACGGATAACAGGGTGACATTTTCCAGGGTGGGCCTAGATGTTCCATACATAGTGGTACCTCTGTTCACAGACTTAATTCTTTCCACAATTCTGGTCATGAACTGAGTTAGATGAAAACCAAATCAAATTCAACGATTAGGTTCAATGTTGATGTTATGGGGAAATGTGATTCTGTTCTTGACTTTGTGAACCCAGGCACCTCTAAAGTGTGCAATTATATACTGTGCTTGTCACATGGCTCAGCGTGAAAGCTATTAGATCTCTGTGTGCATGATGTTGAGTATGTATGATATTTTCCACCTTTGTATGGTATTGCCAAGATTTATTTTTAACAGTTCTATCTAGTTGACTTAAAGAGAAAAGGCACTTCTATAAATTAAGTATTCCTAAACCTCTTGGAAAGACAGGAATTAACAAATGCTTCTTATAGTTTTGTGACTTGGGTAATCTTGGGTAAATAAGAATATCATTAGTTTATTTCAAAAACGTTTATACCTTCATTGTTGTTAGCAGTCAATTTTCAGCAATAAAAATGAAAAACAAATGGATTAAACAATGTAAATCCAAATAAGATGAAATACCAAAATACTAGTTGCTAAGCATAAGTGTCTGTCTTTTTGGACAGGGGCTGAGGAGACCTGGCCTGTCCCACTGTTCTGGGCCACACTGAAGCGCTGTGTTGGTGGGTGTGCGGATGCAGAACGCCCATGTGACAGCAAAACAGTACCTGTGGACAGCTAGTGAGAAAGACAGAGAGATGCTTCTGTGTACTCAAACTGGCTAAAACTGAATTATTATGGCTTTAAAATGAGCATTAACATAAAAAATAGTGCACAGTTTGTTCTCTCTGTTAACAAGGCACAGTTTTGGTCTGCTCCTGACAAGAGATTTTGAAAAGTTTTCCTTTGAGTAGTCTGAGCAGGAAGTATAAATTCTACGTTTTATCAAAACAATTTCCTGTGCCCAATGTTGGTTTTGTCAGGGCTTTGATTATTTATGCCTCTTTATTAATGAGCTAGGGTTTTGTGGCGGGGGTGGGAGGTGGCAACTGTGTGACATCCTATATTTGCCTTTAAAGCTTTGTCACTTATAGACAGATAACTGCCTATAATTCTATGCAATTGAATGTTTTACATTTTTTGATATTTTTAAAAATACTTTTAGCCTGGAGTTTAGCTCACTGGCATACACGCCTGCCTGGCAAGTGCGAGGTTGTGAGTTCGATCCCCGGTACAAAACAAAACAAAACAAAACAAAACTCCAAATTCAATACTAAGTGAGCCTTTTAAAACTAATTTTTTAAACTAAGTTGGAATTTTCCAGAGGGCTCTAGGAAACCTCAAAAGAATTTGTTTTCTCTCCTTATAAAACAGAGAAGTGTCAAGCTAAGTAGGCTATTGCAGGGGAAGCACTGAGCCACGGAGGTGGCTCTAATCTTCACGTTATATTTGTTATACGTTATTAAAGCCAGAAATGGAAGAAATTTCTGGAAATCTGATATTTCCTCTACAGTGTTGTCAGATACAATTGTAGTTATTATCTTAAAATGTTATTAATAAAACCTTTAGCCATAGCTCTTTTTAATTTTTTGGTCATCCAGTTTTACTTTTTTTGTTTTTGTACTGGAAATCAAACTCAGGACCTCGTGCTTACCAGGCAGGTGCTTGTGCTGCTGAGCTATATTCCTGGCCCAGGTCATCCCATTTTTATTTTATTCTGATGCTTTCCTGAATGTTTTCTCAAGTAGCTAAAATCCTAAAGGACACAAAGAATGCTTGGAAAGTTTAGGTTTCTGAGTGTGACAGGAGATACTACTGGACAGGGCAACAGATTCCTGAGCACCACATTGCTGGACAGAGTGAGGAGACCACTGCCTGGGACCAGCCAAAGAAGAATTAACTGCATGGGGTCAAGTGGCCAAGTAGGGTGATTGGGACTGTTATGACTTTTTGTTTGAAACATTGCTGGGGTTTGATGTTTTGTTTTCTAGATTTACAGAACCCTTCTCTTTTGATTTAAGACATCTATAACTCATGGTAGTTTTGTAAAGGACACTTTCATAAACAAAGAAGAATAACTATGCATTTCCCCTTACCTGGTCCCTCCAGAATTCAACTGCCCTTATTGTGCATTCTAATTTTATGGAATTATGAAATGTAGGAATTTACATAAAACTGCTGGAGAAACACACGTTATAAACCATTTGTTGACTGGCCTCAGGTTTCCTCACTGGCAAACATCACGAACATCTATTGGACATCCAAGAAGTACTAATAACTTGTTATAATGGTAACAGTCTTCACTACCATAGTACCCTGGTGGGTAGTATCTTAAAATGGTAGGTTCAAATCCTCTGTTAACTGATAGGACTGTGATAAGCATTTTGACAACAGAAGGGGTGCTAATGGCTGTCTAACCTGGCAGAGTCCTCCTCCCTTTCACAAATAGCCTCGAAATCTTCCTTTGCACATGGCAGGATTCACAAAGTAGCTCAAGGAAGCCTTCACCCTGCATACATTCCTTATTCCAGCATCAGCACTGAGGGTGGAGGCCTGGGGGACCCTGTCTGGATCTGTGTGGAGATGATCTGGGGATCAGAACAGAAAAGAAAACTCCTCACCCAATGGACAAGCCAGACTGCCCTTCCAGGCGAGAGAGCAGACTCCTTGCCTGGACAACAGTCAGTCTTATAGGAAACGGACATACAAGTCGCTGACCTTCTTTGTCTCCCACCTGTCTAGCCCACTTCCATGAACGCACTGAGCCTGTGGATGGACTGTTTTTTAAGTAAAAGGCCTCAACAGCAGTCTGCTGGGTCCCAGGGCCACAGAGGCAAATCTGAGACCTGTGACTCATGGGCCTCTGCTGACGGCTGGTGCAACTCAAGGGCAGGAGGAGGGGATGGTACTAAGTGCCCGCACACTAGGTTTCTCTTCAGAGCAACAGAGTGAAGAGTGTTTCTGGATCCTGATCCATCACTGCTCTTTGAAACATTTCTGTGCAAGTGTCTATCCTCCTTTTAATCAAGACTCCCATAACAGCAAGGGCACAGCACCCACCACAGCTCTCTGACCAGATCCTTACAGCACACAGAAAACTGCTCTCTCCAAGGTGAGTAAGAGGGAGATGTTTATATCTTGGCTCTCAGCCTGAGGGCAGGGGCCCTCAGTGCTCTGGTGGCTTGGGGCAGCTCAGGGACTGTATGTCAGATCAAACTGTCCACCTGCCCCCAACTGTGGTGCCAATAGCAGCTGCCTCCTCTCAGTTCACAGATGTGCATAGGGTTGAGTTGGAGGTTGGAGCTGGAGTTGGGGCAGCCTCTCCAGGGCTCATGGCCAAGGGAGCTGAGGGGGCTCAAAAAATTTGAGATTACACCCAGCATGACTCACTCCAACCCTGGGAGGTGTGGTCAGGTCGGGTGGGGCCGTGAGGGGCAGGAAAAAAGTAGAAAGTATTTCTTTTCAAAATCCTGGCAGTTCCTGGATTCAGTGAGAGGTAAACACAACTATGTATATTTAATAAGCAATGATGTGGAATCTGGGCAGCCTTCTTTGCACTCCCTCGCTTCTCCTTCTGTCCAGATGGGCAACGCCCTCACAGGAGGTGGATTTGTTGATCCAACCCATCTGCTCAGTCATCTTCCAGGAAAATTCCTTTAGACAGACCATGTTTAAGGAGAAGCACCCTTCAGTAAGAACCTCACAGCTGCTGAGGTTTGAGGATGTCTTTGAGGTGCTGGGGATTCAAGGTGAATTTACTCCCACCTGAAACTGTCTCTGTGGCTCAAGGGAGGAGCCAGGAAAGTCTCTAGGTCATCCTTGGATATCCATAGATATCTGGGGTTGGTCCTAGGACCCTCAGGACATAGGAATCATGGGGCACTAGTCCCCAGGGTAACAGTGCAATATCTGCATAGAACAGGCACACATCTTCCTGTGTACTTTACATCATCTCTGAATCACTCACAATATCCAACACAATGCAAACACTGTAGAAGGAGCTGTCATACTGTGGTCTTGATCTGATGCAGGGCTGTCAGCACTGCATTCCTATCTGAGATGGGCTGAATTCTGGGTATCCTCTCACAGGGATTCCCACTACCCATTGAGGGCTGAGGAGAGCGTGACAGCTCAGCCAGCTCCAGTGACCACAAGCCAGCACCACAGCATACACAGGATCCTGGCACTACTGGCAACTACCTCACCTCAAAATAGGTTTTCAGAAAGTCAAGAGAGAGATGCAGGTGACAAATGAGTTCCCCACTGTTCAACAAAGGCCACAGTCAAAAAAAGAAATCCATATGAATGCATTATTTTTGAAAGGCTTAAAATTTGATTGCATGTAAACACAAAAACAATGCCTGTTTACCATGGAGGGTGTTACAGAGAACACCAACATAGAAAGGCCACAACTTCTTCCGTCCTCACTGGGTCCTGTCACTGGCTGCCAACCCCTGCCCCAGTTATCTGTTCCCCAAATCACAGGACATAGTGGGACTCAGGCAGTCAGAACCCCTTGTCCTGGTCCCTAGGCCTGTTGCAGATCACCTGGAGTCCAGATAGGCAACAGTGTAGGTCTGAATTTTCTTCGTCCCCAGCACTTTGAACTTCTGTCCTGTGCATCTGTCACATGAGAAGTGATGATCCAGTGGACAATATGGTGGCTTTCACAGTGTCCTGGTCACATTGGCTGAGATGACCACTCCTAATGGTTCACAGCAGGGCAGCCAGGGTCCTCAGTACAGACCCCCTCTGTAATCCTGGAGCCACATGTGAAGGGCCTGGCATGGCCACACAGCTACATACTGATGGCCACACATTTCTGAGCACAGAGCCTTTCACAGTGGCTCCTCAGCCTTACCATATCACCTCATCAAAGGAATCTTAGTCTTTTACTTCCTAGATTACACAGATCCTAACTCTAGCACTTCCTCCTCCTGTTTTTTAGGATAGTCTTTCCTAATTTTTTCAGGACTTAGAGACCCATCACCTGTGCCTGGCCATGGGATGTCTGCAGAACTTCCTTAACCTCCTCTCATTCTACCTCTCCTTTGGACTTGAAAAACCTCTTCTTATACTTGCATAGTTTCAGGTGCACGGCCTCAGTCACAAGCCCAAACATGGTCCCCATCTTGATTACAGTTTGTGTGGCTACTATTGAGGAGGGTTTCTACGGATGCTTCCTTATAATCCCAGGACAAATGTGTCCCCCCTACCCCTGGTGTAGTTGGGATCAGGCTGGTTCTGAGGCTGGGCCATCAGGGTGAAGTGCCTTGGAGATGCAAAGCAGCAGCTAGAGGGCAAGAGTGGCTATGGTGGCCAGGACACTGAGAGGAAATGGTGTACATATTTTTAGGAATATGGCATAATATGGAAGAAATGTGTCCACTTGACACAGAGAAGGCTGAAATACCAAACAGCTCATGGCTAAATTTAGCAGAAGTGCTTTTACTTGAGAACTGCATAGGAAAAGGCTTCGTAATACAGAAGATGTGCCCAGGGGAACCTACTGGGCCTCAGCCACTGCTGTGCCATGTTCTGGCAGGGCTGAGTCTGGGGCCACCTGACCACGGGGGTAAATGGATTGGGATTGCACAGTGCTGGAGATATAGAGGTTCAACTGCTTTGTCCCCACTGACCACAACTCAGGGCTCCCAATTATCTGCTCTCTTAACTGTGTCCAAGGTGACTCTTCAATTCCCCAAAGCAGAACTGTGCTCCTTGAAGGTTAGGGGAATGTTTAATGTGTTCTTTCCAACACCTCAGTGCAGAATATGGGTTCAAGGAGGACCTCTGGAGAACTTGAATAGGACCCTGAGCCATTGGCAGGGGCTTTCTGGTGTCTAGGTTTGACCTGGAGTTTTTCCAAACTTCCTTGGCTATTGGACACTCAGCTTCAATGGCCAAGACTGAGGTTCCCCAACTGTCAGTATCTCGTGGTGGGACATGAGGCTTGCCTCCCACTGGCTGAAATGTAGAACCTTCCTGGTGGGTAGGTGGATTGTGTATGGAGCCTGAGCCCTGCCTGGCAGAAGGAGCAATTTCTACCTTGCACCAGTCATGGCTTCTATCTTCTCCCATCATATCCTGTGGTCACTTGTGGTGGTTCTTGATCTGTTTTCTATGCCCATTCCCAGCTCCAACTGTGGGCACCACCTAGCAGGGTCAGTGCATGGCGCTGAGGACCTTCTCTACATGGGACACTGGGCAGCCCTAGGTTGGGAACATGCAGAACAGGACAGCTGGGCATGGAAGCTGATGACAGAGCCCAACCAGCTGGTGGATCAGAATCTGATGGAGGCTGTGGGATCCACAAATCAGGGCCTAGACCTTGATGACTTTGGCTCCCTGTTCCCTCTCCTGTTGTGGGGACTCTGGACATTCCTTATCTTTGCTTTTTGACTCCTTCATATGCAGCCAAGCCTGTAGCTTTAGTGGAGATCACTTTTTCCTTTGAACTGAATTCTGAAGCCAATAAGGATGGCATGCACAACACTCAAGGAAGAATGTGGCTGTCGGGGAGCAGGAAATTCAATTAAATCCTGGGAGGAAACTGAGGGGCCGATGAGATGGAGTGGGGGGAATCCTGGATAGCATGTGCCCACCCTGAGGTAAGTGGCATCACTGCATCTAGTTCCAGCCCCTGAAAGATTCAAGTGTCCAAAGTTTGCAGCAGAAAGTGCCCTTGGGAAGAAAAATTACTCTCTGGGTTTTGTGCCACATTTTTTATTGCTTTTTCAGCTTGAAATATTTTGACTTTCTAATCCATTATTATGGAATATACGTTTATGGTATTTACAGGGCCCCTGAAATGTTTAATTAAGAAGACAAACAGTTCTTCAAAGGAATCAGTACTGGAGACTTGTCCTGGCAGGCTGCAGGGAGGTCCACAAGGGACCTTGCTCCTGGGCCAGAAGGCAGGACCTCCTGCACCCAGCCCTGTGTACACTCAGAAGCCTCTGTACAGGAATAAGCACGAGCACGTGCGCAGCCTGCCAGGCCTGCCTAGTTCAGAAGCAGCATCATACTCTTGCTGCCCACAAAAGAATGTGCATATGTGCATAAGACCCACGCCTCTCAAGGCTGCACACAGCACTGAGTACTCTAGTTGTTTATCACAGTCTTATGGCCATAAGACTTCCCGGTACCTGAGTCCTGCCACTTCTCAAGAACAACAGCGGACCAGGGTCAAACATGTGGTGAAGCTCAGATGGGGAGCCCAAAATGGCAGATGGCCCCTCCTGGACATGCAGTCCTTTCCTTGAAGCCCAGAAGCCCTCCGACTCCTGTCACTGTGTAGGAATCCATACCTCCTAAGATAATCTGTTGAGTCCAGGTGGGCCAGCAACCCAGCAACCCAGGTCTCTGGTTACCATCTCTGCTTGGGTCAAAATCCAGGAACCTCAGAACAGGGCCTAGTGATCCTTTTCTCTAAAGAATTAGCCACTTAACCAAGTCAAAGCCTTCTCAGAGATCCCATAGGATGGTCTCCTGGCGTGAAAATACTAAATTACAACAGAGCAGTGGGCCAGCCTGGAAGCCTGGAATCCACTCACATCTCCCAAGGAAACATGATCTGAATTCAAAATCAATGTGAACAGGTCTAACCTGGGTACTGACATGGGTTCTCCTCCATCCTGCCCACATTTTTCTGGTTCAGTGGCCTGGGACATGTGGTGGAGTGTGACCACACTAATTCCAGCATGCTCCCATGATCACCAAGTGCAGATCACACAATGGCTCTATGTGCTTTCTATGCTCCATGGCACAGGGTCACCCATGCCTACTCATGCTCTATGGAGAACCAGTGAGTGACAGTCTTTAGAAAAATTGAACACTTGACACAGAAAGGCCAACATTGGTAACTAAGCACAAGAGTCCAGGTGGTGAGGCTCACAACATCTACTGAGGCCATTCCCTTCTTCAAGTCATTGAAGAGGAAAGAAGGCATCTTTCCAAGGGAGTCATCTTCACTGAGCAACATCACATACAGCAGAGCCATGTCACCAGCCATGTGCAGTGTGGGGATACAAAGGCCGTGAGATTCTCTCTTCCTCATACTGGGACTCTGGAAGGAGTCACCTGCAGGGTGAAGTGAGCCCCATCCATTCTCTGAGTGCTGTGAGGATCCCAGCCCTGACAGTCAGCTGGTCTCTCAATTACGCTAGACCTACTATGTCCTGCTGTGTGGAGGGCATTACTGTCCCTGTGGCCCTGTGCCCTTTTTAGCAGAAAACTCACAAGTATGGGCAGTCATGAGTCACAAGGCTTCTGTAAACCTCTGTTTCTCTGGACAGAAGGCGCTGTCTGGACTAACCGGGGTGACAGTGGTAACACTGTCTGGCTCACCCTGTGATTTCAGCACCAGTTGCCATCAATCTTATTGTCCTCACATCTGTGGCCTATAGCAGGAGCATTGCCTGCTATCTAGCACCACATTGACTAAAATAGAGGTGTTTTCTTTCCTAGGGCTTCATAATTTGTTAGGAAAATAATTGGCTTTGAATTGTAAATTTCAGCACAGGTAATCTTGAAGGAAGAGGGTGAGGAGGTAGGGTGATTCCCAAAAGCTCTAGTGGGGAAGAGTGCCATGCTGGGGTGGTGTGACCTGCTTCAGGCCAAGGGGTGGGGCTGAGCATTTCCCATGCTCTGCAGCTGAGGAGGAGTGTGAGAGACGTTGGTACTTCCTGAGTCCTCCAAAACCACCTGACTGCCCTGCACTTGTGCAGAAGTGTGTCCACACACCTCTGACTGCACTGAGAGAGTCAGAGACAACTGAGGGAGGGGGTTGTGGTCTGTCTGGCAGTAAGGGGACCACAGTCTGACAGTGGCGTAGGCCGGGAGAGGTAATGCACACAAAGCTGGGCAGAGGCACAGGCCGAGGGTGGACTTGCTCCACACAGGAATGTGCTTGATTGTTAAGAGCATGTTCCCTCAGAAAAGCCACTGTGGAAAGCTGGGCTGGCAGTGCTATAGCTCTACTGAAAGTCTCTGTCTCTGGGTCCTGTGTGCCTGATAAAGTATCAGCAGCACCTGCCTAGATGCCTCTCTGGCAAAGATGGACCCAGGCTGATTGAAAGGTGCTCACCCTGGGTCAAGTCCACCATGGGCTCAGGGCTTCTCAACAGCCCAGACTGTGGTGAAGTCTTAGCTGGGATGAGGAAACCCACATGGCAAGAAGGTGGGCTTCTCAGAACCAGACAGGGAGCCTAATGCGGGGGGGGCCTCATTACCCAGAAGGGTGCAGAAGAAGACTGGTTCTCCAGGCCTCCAAATTGTGGAGCAATCAGCAGCTCCCAAATGCCAGGCAGCAGGGCAGAGACAGAGACCCTGACAGCAACAGTCTCCTGCTGCTCAGAAGAAGGAAAGCTTCATGTTCTCACAGGGACAGGAGGACACTGCTGGGCCTGTGATGTCAAGGATGGAACCTACCTTGCTTTCATCCTCGGGGTCACTGTAGCCACATGCATCTATGAAATCTGGGAATGTCTCTGACCATCCATCACTTGTACAGTTTTTGCTTATATTTCCTGGAAAGTAAAGTTTAAATATTTTATCTGCAAGTCAGGAACTCGACTCAGGACCAACAACACAGCAGTGCAGAGGCCTGGCCATCCTGCAACAGCGAGTGTCTGCTTTGCCCACTTAGAAGCTCTTCCTTGGCTTTCCCATTCACATCATCTGTCCACATGTGTTTCACAGGCTTAGTAGAGACCTGTGGACAAAACCTGTCACAAGTCAATAAAAAGAAGTAGTAATTCTAACTTCTGCAAACCTGCATGCTTTTATTTTGAAGCAGAATAATTTCACCATGAGATCACTAAGATCACTAAGATCACCATGAGATCACTAAGGCCAAGTCTAATTCCTGTGGACCCTGCTACCCACTATGCCTACCAGACCTCCTCTGCTCACCCAGACCTCCTCTGCTCACCCGGACCTCCTCTGCTCACCCGGACCTCCTCTGCTCACCCAGACCTCCTCTGCTCACCCAGACCTCCTCTGCTCACCCGGACCTGCTCTGTCCGCTGTCTCATTCTTTCCTATTATGGCACAGCTCCTAGTACTTGCTTTTCTCTCTTCAGCCCAACTCTCACCCTTCTCTGCCCAAGAAACAACAGCTCCTTACAACTGGAGGCAATAGATTGTGGGGTTAAGGTTTATTTGAAAGAAATAAAGGCAGTCGTGATCTCATAATCCTCCTGTTTGTACCTAAATCTAAAGCTCCACACTAAGCTCAGAAATGCAGTGTCCCTTTTGTCTCCAAAGAATGTGTCCTCACCAATAGCTACACAAACAGATGATGTTCTCCACAGTGCGGTAGCGGTAACAAAAGAAGGGCCTGAGCCCCACTGAGCCTGCCAGGCCTAAGCACCTGCCCAAGCAGAGCCTCTGTGCCCTGCCCAGAGCTTCTGCCTCCTCTGGGCAGTAACCACAGGACCCAGAACATCAGATTTAGCAAATATCTTCACTTACATCATCTCTTTATTTTGGGGGCAACCTCAGGAGCTAGAATTGGTGGGTGCTGCTGATCCCACTTTACAGATGGAAGAATAAGATCCTGAAGGTTGGATGACTACTGAGTAGGAGATAGATTTTCTGACTACACAGTCCTGATATTTCTTTACAGTGTGGTTGCTAACCTGCCCATGGCTTTGAGTAATCAGACAAAACTGAGAGCAAGCTCATTCTACCATGGAGGCAATTCATCACTAACTCCTGTCAGATAAGGTGGTGAGTGGAGCGAGACCAAGACCTTATTTCATAGGCTGCATAGTTTCTCTGGGGACCCACTTTTTTGGTGGTCCTCCAGAGGTGTCTCACTCCTAGGCCACATCTCACAGGTATTCACAGGGCCAGGCTGCTTCTTGGCCCTGTGCTAATAGGATTGGGATTTTTCAGAATATTTATGACCCAGTCATTGACTGGATGGGAGTTTTAAAGTTCAGATTCTCTCAAGTGACAACACAGTAAATGACCCATGCACAGGCGTGACATTATCCTTGACCTGCTGCAGGTAAGGAGCAAAGGTCCTTTTCCCTATCCCAGTCTGTTCCCAGAACTTTAAAGTTCAACATTATTAATTTTCAAAGTTTCCACTCTCTAACACTCACCCAGAAAAAAATAAAGTTTTCCACAGTTCTGCAAGTATCAAGCTTTCCTGTTTCCTGTTTCTAGGTGCATCTTCTATTCTCCAGTTTTACAGATAGATGTCTGCATGATAGGAAAATCTGAACCACTCACAAAAACTAAACCTCATCTCAGAAACAATGGGAGTATGTGCCTTGTGCAGAGCAAGCCAGGCACAGAAGGGTCTGGGTGATGTCTGAGACTGCAGACTCAGAAGATGCAAACTTCAGGTAACATCCAAAGAGCTGGGAAAGTGGGGCAGAGGACAGCAGGGTCAGTGAAGCAACCCGGCCATCACCCAGCAAGACGAAGGCTCAGCCCCAAAGGCTGCCCTCCTGCCAGTGTCAGAGCTTCAGGAGCTGATTCCTCTCCCTTCCCGCATAACCCAGGGCACAGGGCCTGGGAGGTAGCTTGGCACAGGGCCTGCTTGGCAAGCATTAGACCCTGAATTCAATCCCTACCGACAAAAAAAGAAGATCCAGGGAACATTCTCTCAGGTTTATGGCAGTTCTTCTCTGCAGAGGCCACTGGAATCTTCGCCACCTTTGCCACTGCCCCGAAAGCAGATTTGGTGGCGACTCTCTTAAGTCTGCATCTCAGGCTACAGGGTCAAGTAGATGGTGTCCTCCTGCTCCCCCAAGCCAGTGCTCACTCCAGCACAGCCCTGTTGCTCTCTGGCTGCAGCAGAAGGGGCCAGAAGTGACCACAGGAAAAGAGGGAAAAACCGACTCTCAGGTGCAAGCCGCAGGGGGCAGGAGGCAGCACACATGGCATACCTGGCTTGGTGTAGAAGTTGCTGAACACTGGAGGGCAGGGCACAGTGACTGTCTCCCCCAGGTCCGCAGGGTGCCAGCACGTGAGGTTGTCCCAGATGCCAGGGCAGGCTGGAAGAAGAAGCAGAGTGTGAGGGCGTATAGACAAGGCAGCTCACAGGGACAGTGGCTGTGGTCAGACATTCGCAGGGAAGAAACCCACAGTCAGACAACCATCCTGCAGGTTACTTCTGAGAAGCACAAACAGCAATGTTACCAAGAACACAGCAGTCCTGGGCGCTCATTTAATTAGTTTTGGTGAAACAATAAGGTCTGTGCTAGAAAATATTTGAATAATGCAAGTGCTGTGCACTTTTAAAAGCTTTATTTTAATTAAGTGACAAAAATAACTTTATGTACTTATTGGGTAAAAGTGGTGTCACTGTACATGTAGAGTATGGAATGATCAAACTAAACTAACGAGCATATCCACCACCTCGAATATTTACCACTTCTTTGGGATGAGATTATTTAAGTTTTGCTCCTTTAGTATTTTGAAATATACATTATTAAGTACAGTTGCCCTGCTGTGTGATAGTTCCCTGGGACATATTCCTCCCTTCCAATGGAAAGTTCACATCCTCTCCTCTCCAGCTGCTGGCCACCACCTCTCTCCTCTTTGGCTTTGTGATCAACTAACAGATTCCACAGGAATGTGGCACTGATGCACTTGTCTTGCCTATTTCAGTGGTGTTTTGCTTCAGAACCATCTATGTTGCCGCAAATGATGCACTGACCAGCTTTTTAATGGCGGAATAGTATTCCACTATGTATCTAGACCATTTTTTTTGGTCTTTTTTCCCCCTTTTTTGGTACCAGGTATCAAACTCAGTGCCTCATGCTCGCCAGGCAGGTGCTGCGCTTCTGAGCTACATCCTTGACCCCACTACATTTTTAATTTAAAAAAATTTGAATTTAAAAATTCAAAATTATTTTTTCATTTCAAGAGAGTTGCTGCTTACTTTACTGATCTGCACCATACTGTGGCAGAAGGGGCACCTTTTGGATCATAGTGTTGGAGACTTAATTAATGGGGGTAGGGACAGGCAGGAGCCTGGTAAGCCAATCCTGGGTAAAGTGGAAGTCATAAAACTCAGTGCCTCATTGTTCTAATTAAAAACATGAGTATGTGCCTTACGTTGGCTAACATAATGTTCAGAGCTCTGAGCTGACCCTAACTGTGGAGGAAGAAAACACAGCTCCGGTGGGGTCTCTTGGAAGGGCTGACCCACTGCTGTGAGAGAAGCTATGGTGAGGGCCAGGCAGCAGTGTGAAGACTCTGGTGCCTTCCAACTGGATGTGCTGGAGAACTGACCCAGCTGGCACGGACAGTGCCAAGGGCACCCTCCACCCTCCATCTAAGAAGCTCCTCCACAGAGCTCCTGAGAAACCAAGGCTGTGCAGGAAGGCCCAGAAGTGTCAGGGAGCTGAACTGGGGTCATAGCATCTTCCACCAGTAGCAGAACCAGAACTGCCTTCCTTCTACCTGATTAGGCTGAAAGCCTTACCATTCGTACTTGTGCCTTTCCTGTTGCTGGGGTACAGGTACAACACCCACAATTTAAGGGAGGAGAGCCTTATTTTCCTTTGTGAGTTCAGTTCATGGTTGGCCGGCTCCAAGGCAGAAACAGCATGGTGGAAGGGCCTAGCTGAGGGCTCCTGGCAGCCAGGAAGCAGAGAGAAAAGGGAGGTGCAGGTACAGGAACCCTCCTTTCAAGTCCTGACCTACTGACCCACCTCCAATCAGGTCCTACCTCTTACCAGCACAGTCAGCTACTCAGCTCATGAGTGGATGGATCCACTGGTGGCTGTGATACTCCATGATCCAATCACTGCAACTGCAAGAGACTTCTAGGGGACATTTTACTGTGCTCTTTGTTTTTTTGTTTTTTGGGGGTTTTTTGGTACTGGGGATTTAACTCATGACTGCATGCTTGCAAGGCAGGTACTTATGCTGCTGAGCTAAATCCCTGGCCCCTAGGGGACATTTTAGAACTAAATGATGACACTGTTCTATGGGGATTTAAATACCTCCAACCTCCATGTCCTCTGGGACTGTGTTGTCTGCACATGAGCATCCAGACTCCTCCCAAGGACACCATTTGAGTAAGACACCTTCCCCAAGATCTACTACTGGAATGGATACACCACTGGGTATCAAGTGAGGGAAGCCATGGTGAACAAGATGGAAGTCATTTCATTGCCCAGATGGAGGAAGGACATGGCATGAACGTCACTTCATCATCCCCTGGTTGTGCCTCCTCTGTGTGCTGGGGATTGAAGGCACAGAAGCATGTTAAAATGTTAGCAAGAAATGAGAGAGACAAGGAGAGAGGAATTGGAGAGAGCCCTATTTGAGTGTGAGAAGAAAAGTGGCTCAGGCCTCTGTCTGGACCAGCTTAGGTGAGCCAACTATACTGGGGACCTCACAGTCAGGTCCAAGATCATTTATTATAGAGGGTGATTTTTTTCCTTCCTAGGAGAAACCACAGAAAAGTACTCTCTGTACCCTGGCCATTCCTAGTATTACATTTGCTGTGGCCAGAAGAGAATGGCCATCTGGCAGGACATGGAACTACACAGAGCTCCTTTCCAAGGCTGTGGTTCTCTCAGGTTTGCCTAAGTCATGCTCTAGGAAGAACAGCCAGGAGTGGGCCAGGCTCGCTATCCACCACCCTGAGGTCCTGAGGACAGAGCTCTGAAGAAAGTCACCTGTGAGGCCCCATGCTCCAGATGGTACATCCAGGGCTACAGCAGAGCTGAGGGTAGCTGCACTTGGCCTGTGAGCTCCTTGGCTTGGAGCTGCCTCCTTGACTCAGGCTATCAGCTTGTTCCGAGGTCCCTTCGCTGGAGCACTGCCCCCATCCTACATTTTCCAGACTTGCTGCTATGTGGCCCTCCAGGCCAGCTGGCTCCATGGGGTGACACTGCAAGGAGGCTCCAGGTAGCCCTCCCTGCCCAGCGGCATCCAGTGTCCAGCTGCTATCTTTACCATTGCTTTCTCCCAGTGCAGCCTTCCTGCAAGTCTCCTCAGCTGGGGTTTCTCCTTCACAAGGGAAACAAGCTCCATCACTGTGCCGGCAGAGGATCCTGTAAGGTCCACTTATGAGTTCTGCTCAGGGCACCTGGTCCTCATGAAGTGGACCTGTCCCCAACATGAGTTCTTTTTACAGAAGCAGGAGGTCATTCATATTGACACCTTCCTTCTTTTCCACTGAACAATATATCGCTTACATTTTCATGTGATTTGTGTAGAGTATTATCAGTTTAATGGATGCACAGTGTTCCAGTCTATGAAGTGTGATCAAAATATACAGCGAATGTTTACATTAAAATTTACTGCAAAAACACACTGCTATTAATTCTCCTCAAAAATACTACCCCCACTTTGAACACACTTATCCCATAATTCTCATTTAGCACATTTTTGATCACACTGCATGTAACAGTTAAATCTCCATTTTAAGCCCTTAATATGCACTATACTTATGATGAAATAATTGTCTCATTGGCTATATAGTTATTAAGTACTGAACAAGGTAAAAAATGCTTGGTCTTTGGTCTTTTAGGAAGAATTTTTGTTCTTTTTCAATTGATGAGGAAACTATGAGACTATGAGAATGCTGATTAATGAATATGTAAAGAGCAATCAGAATTAGAAAATTCAACATGTTCCTGTTTCCAAACATTACTAGTTCAGATGAAAATCAAAAGATAACAAGATACTGATGATACTATTTCTCAGCTATTGAAATGAAAATGCAGGGAGCCACTGACAGGTTCAGGAATAGCAGAAGCTTAATGATGATAGCACAGACATCAGTTCTGAAGTTTGCTTGTCTTGGTGGACCTGAAGCTGTGTGGAGATCACCTGTGTGGGGCTGCACCTGTGCAGGGTTTGCCTCACCTGTGTGTTCCTGGGTCTGTGTGAAGCACACCTGTTCTGGGCTGCCCTGTGAGTGTTTGTACCTGCATGGAGATCACCCATGCAGGCAGGCTTCTGTCTCTTCTGCGATAAGGTGTGGGCTGGGCAAAGAGTTTTCTGGGATTCCTGAGTTCTACATTTTGAAGTCCTTTAGAAAAAGTTATAATCTTCATTTTGGCCTAAAGCCACTGATCCTCTATGCATACTGTCACTTAAAGAACTAAAAGCTGGACGGAATTGGGAATAGAAATTGTTTGCAGGTTCTTTGTCCTCTGAACTATAGCCATCTGTTCTGACCTGAATTGGCCCCAGTAAGTAACTCCTACCTGCTAGCCTCATATAGCTGTGGCATCACTCAGGCTCACAGAGGACACTGTCTTCTCTTAGGCTTTTGCAGGACCTGGGCCAGCACCTCTTGCAGAGTTGCCCTGCTCAGTGGTCCAGCATACTGAAGATCTTTCTTATAACCTGGAGCCCAGATCCAGCTGTGTGCAACCTCTGCCCCAGCGCACAGGTGAGATGTCAGCCTTCAAGGCGAGATGTCAGTGATTTGGCAGTATTTCCACCACTACCTCACTGTGGGTTTCTGCTCAGAGACCCCTCACAGTGACACCACTCCTGGATACCTGGTGTCACTTGGACACTTGGTGCAATCACTTCACAGACATATAAGCTGACCATGATGGACTCCATGGGGTCTGGGCCCATGGTAGGGATGGGCCCAAGGTAGAGATGCAGATAGTGGTCTTCAGGCAGTTGCTTGTCAGGGAACCATGGCACAAGAGGTCCCTATGGGAACATGGAGGAAGCAAGGCGTGATTGCCCCAGGTCCAGATCTCATGGCCCTGGGGAGGTGAGCATGGTGTAAGGGCAGTAAACCCTCACCTGCAGCTGGCCACACCGCCAGTGCCCTTGGACCTGGGCTCCTCTGCAGACATCACTGGAGACTGCCTGCTCAGGTGGTCGACTATCAAATACCCTGATGCTCTGAGTCGCAGTGAGGCATGCTAAATGGAACAATGACTATACAAATTCTGCCACATGAAGGATTTATTTTCTTTTTGTTCTAAGGATGCATATTTACATTATTTGTCCTTAAACTATTTCCAAGTAAGACAAGGAGAAATACATTTATATATTAGCAAAGATGGATATGGTGCCAAATGCCGATTTACAAAAGCTGCAATTAGGAATTACAATAATTGCTACTGGCAGAAGCAAAGAAGGAGGAAGCCTTTTGAGGGAAATCCCCAAAGCAGTGACTGTCAAAATGATGAGAGGAACATGCTCTGGAATGGATGAAGGGCAAAATGTGATGTATTCTTCTTGCAGATAATCAGGGTAGCTATAAGATGACCCCATGCTGGGGGGCTAGAGATGACTTAGGAGACAAAGACACAGCTCAAGGTGTAATGATAATCTGTCCCAGGACAGACCCTAAGCAGCAGGTTGTTCCTTCCCACTGATTTCACACAGCTTCTAGATGACCTCTAGTCATGTGTCTTATGATTTTCAGTACTGAGTACTTACTGATACTCACTGGCATCTGTGTGCAATCTCATGAGCCAGTGTAAATGGAGTGACCCTCACCTTATTGCAGTTTTACAAGCCACAATGTGGACCAAGTGACCTACTCTTTATTGAGCTCCCATGAGTAAAAGTGTGGACAGAGTGACTGTTACCTTATGATATCTCACGAGTCACAGTGTAGACAGAGTGGTTGTCACCTTATGGCACTCCCAGGAGCCACACTGTGGATGGAGTGGCTATCCCCTTACTGTGCTGGCAGGAGTCATAGTGTACACTGAGTGACTGTTACTTTATGGCACTCCTTCCAACTCTATGACAAAGCCTTTCCCAGCAGAAAGACAGCAGAATCTAAGTGGCCAACACAGCTGTCAACTCGGGGCTTGCTGGTTGACACGCCGGGCTATGGTCAGGTGCACCATGTCGCTGAGGGACATAGAGGAAATAGGGAAAGTAGGGAACTGAGCCCCCACACAGCTGGGATGCCACATATGTTTTGAGTGCTTCCAAGACACTGTGAAAACATTAGAGCTCTGCAGACCCTGGGGAGACCTGGTCCTCTATCTAGTTTAGGGATGTCATCAACTAGATCTGATGTGACCCCTAAGTCACAGAGATGAGAACGTGGCTAAAAGTGAGGCTAATGGACTAAAAGTGAAGCCATTCCAATATTACGATCTTGAAGTCACTCTTCAAATGGTGGTGAAATATTTCATTCCCAGGAACTAGGACACCATCTGTAGCAAAATGACATCAGCTGTCTGGGAGCCTGAGAGAAACCAAAGGAACATGCCAGGGTCTTACATAGCTCTTACATAGAATCTATGAATGAATCAGAACAGTCTGCAGATGGACTATTAAAAACTAAAACACAAAAAGAATAAGATGACAATCAGAGTAAATGCACACATTGTGTGTCAGCTTTGTGTACGTTCAAAAGACAAAAGGTACTCTATGCGGAATCACAAGGGGGTCTGGGAGGTGTTGGCTGCAGTGAGGTCTGGTGAGGATGCTTCTCACTATATATATTTTTAAACAGTATTTTTCTATGTGAACAAATTGCTCTTTTCTATTGATTGGTTGATTGAATGCAGTTCTTGAAATCAAACATAAGGCAAGTGCTCTACAACTAAGGTTAATCCCTAGCCTCCCACTTAACTTCTAATGTAAGAAGATTCACTAATTCCTTAAACAAAAGCTTCTAAACATCTTTCTAAAGCCTGTAAGACTTGGGATGCAGGTCAAGTTTCGTGACACATGCCTGTAACCCCAGAACTCTGGTAGGGATCACAAGTTTGAGGCCAACCCAGACTACCTAGTAAGGGCCTTGCCTCAAAAAAACAAGAGAAAAAAATGATAAATGAAAGATTTGGGAGATACAGCAGGACACAAGATCCTACCTCTCTTTGAGGATGATGTGGTAAAAGGTATAGCAATCACAGTTAGTGACCAGCACAGTGACCACATAATATCCCTGGGCAGTAAAGGATGTCTAGCTTCCTGTGGAGTCACCTGGCCTATGGAGTTGTCCCCATGGGCACCTCATCTTTCTGATTCTGTAATCCTGACCTTCCTCTAGCTGTTCAATGGTACAGGCACCCATTCTTGAGCACAGAGGGTAGGATGGCCAGTGGCCCCCAGGTTTCCTGAGCTGTGACACAAATGTCTTTATGAACATAGCAATCTGAATGGATGTCATGAGACCCTGAGAACATGAACTCATGCTGTATGTGGAACCACAAGTAGTAAGTCTCTGGTCTCTGGTTCCTGGCCCCAGACCTTGTGTCTTCTGTTGGCATCTATGAAACCATGGTTGATGGCTACCTTGTTGACTTGCAAGTGGGAGCCCCTCCCAGTCCCTGACATGTAGCCCATAGTCCATTTAGTACCTTCTGTGTAAAACAAATTAAGCCCAACTGTTCAGACTAGCACCTTTTGTGGTCTGGTCCTGAGTCAGAATTTGCCATCCATGCTTCAACACTGTGCCATGGAGGAAAGGGACTGCCCAGAAAATACAGCTGTCCCCACTGTTCTGCCAAATGCTGCTGCATCCCCATGGTAGGTAGGAGATGACATGAAGTCACAGGAGGGTACTGCAGGCTCTGGGGGAGGCACAGGCAGTGTTGGCAGGTCTCTAGGCATCTATGGCCTTGAACACTGTACCCACAAGGTGGTAAGGCTAAGATGGGCTTGGTGATGAATCTGTATAGTCACTGAGCTCTACTCCTCCAGGGACAGAGCAGATGCTCTAAAATCATTCAGAACTGAAATTGGTCTTTGTTCTAATTTGTTACAAGCTTTTTTACTCATTATTGCTATGATTTGGGTCTAAAATGTTCTCTCAAAAGTCTCTACATGTTCAGAGGATGCCCTTTTGGAAGTTTACTGGATCACGAGGTTCTATTCACATGTGGATTCATCCATAACTTGAGGGCATTATCACAGGCCATAGAAGCAGGAGCTTGGGCCCTGGTTGGAGGGAGGGGTCAGGGAGCGTGGTTTGGGGGCTATATCTGATCCTCAGACTTTCTTCTTTGGTTCTTTCTTATCTGCCATGAGGTGAGCAGCATTTTTTCACCACATATTCCCACCATGATGCTCTGCCTCATCTCAGGCCTACAGCAAAGAAGTCAGTTGATGGAAACCTCTAAAACTGGAGCCAAAACAAACTTCTCCTCCTTTAAGTTTTTCTTCTCAGGTATTCTGTCACAGGGACAGAAAGCTGACTAACACAATCATGTAATAAAGACTTATAGAAATTTCCTCACTAGAATTGAAAACTAGTATCTGTGAGTTGTGGCACAGGTTTGTAATTCTAGCACTCTAGGAGACTGAGTCAGGAGGACTGGAAATATGAGCCTGGTCTGGGCAATATAGTGAGACCCTGTCTCAAAATTAAACAATGAAAAGGCCTAAGGATGTAGCTTAGTGAGAAGGCCCTGAGGTTCAATTCCCAGTACCACAGAAAAAAAACACAAACAAAAAAGGAATTAAAATCAGGTGTGGTGGTATACCCCTGTAATCCCAATACTCGGGAAGCTGAGACAGGAGGATCACCATGAGTTCAAGGCCAGCCTGGGCTACAAAACTGAGTTTAAGGCCCACCAGAACTGCATAGTGCAACCTTGTATCAAAAAGACCAAAAAAAAAAAAAAAAAAAAAAAAAAAGAAAGAAAAGAAAATCAGTTTTTCTCATTTCTGTTGCTCTTTCACACTTTTTATTGTCACTATGGAATCTCAAAGTGATTCCCACAGAAAAATACTTCTATGTCACTTTTGACTTCGTGAAGCAAAAGCTTGCTCACAAATGTCTGCTTACATGCTGTAGTCTTGCTCAGTGCTGGCTTAAGATCATGTGCTGTAGACTCTGGTTCCCATCACCTGCAGCATCTCCATCCCGGTAGCTCACTACTATTTATATCCCTGGCATCTGAGCCATGCATATTTCAAAGAGTAAGAAGAAGCACTGCGGACACAGTCCGTCTCTGCAAGAGCTGAGGACAGTGGGCCCGGTCAGCTCTGCTTTTCAAGTGGGCTGTTGGCCAGAGCACATCCTGCCAGTCAGAAAAGTGGAATTAATCAGATGCACATATTACGTATCTTTGCTACAAGGTAATATTGAACTTAAGAGCAGACACTTATTATCACAAGAAAACTGAGTGAGATTTCTGCTGCATCCAGGAAAGGCAGTGTTTTGTGGCCTGGGTCTCACCCACTACACTCAGCCACACTGGTGCAAGGAGAATTCTGCACCTCAGAAACAGTGGTCCCTGCTGCTGTTCACAGATGCTCTCTGAAGAGTAGTTTTCAGTGCATTGACTTATCTTTGGAGAAGACACCCAGCAGGAGTCACTGCCATCACCCCTGAAGCAGGCAGTGCTGGCCACAGAGATCTGCCGGCTCCTGCAGAACTTGTTTTGAATGCACTGTTTGCAAAGTTTTAAAAAACTGAAATATTTTATATGAAGTTTGTATTTCTGGTAAGCACTCTGAAAATAGGGAGCCAGACCATTTGGAACCTCCTTTTCCTCAGGGAGTAGTGAGTGAAGGGACAGAGGGCTGTCCCTCAAGACCCCAACAGCATATGATCTCAAGTCCTGTCTTCTAAGGTTATCTGGATTTTCACTGAAAAGAGCAGATCACACAGCCATAAGCTCACTCACCCAATTTGGTCCCCAGAGCCATCCCTCAGCACATGCTGTCTCTGAAGCTAGAAGAGGCCCTGGAGCCAGAGCGCTGTTTTCTAGATGCGGACATAGGGGACAGGGAGGGCAGAAATGCCTGTCTCTAACAGTTAGAACCACTATATTCAGCATGGGAATACTGGCAGCCTTTGGCCCAAATGGCAGCGTACTGTTAAATACAAAAAGCATACCAGGCTTCTAAGACTCAGTAGGAAAAATGTAAAAGTAATAATTTTAATGTTGAGTGTTATAGATCAAAATGATAAACAGGCAGACATCTTGGGCAAATATAACACATTATTAAAGTAATCTCACATTTCTTTTTATTATTTTAATGTGACTGCTAGAAAAACCCAGTTACCTCCATGGCTCCTATTCTGTTCTACGAGGCAGCGTATCAGGCTGTCGTGAGAGAGCCTCAATTTCATTTTAATTTCACTTTGAAGAAGATAAACAATGGCATGAGTAGAGAAAAGAAAGTGCACAGGCAGAAGTCTTTCACTATCAGTGAATGGTAAACTGGACCCAGAGTCTCCACAGCATGAGCCTGTGCTGTGGGACACACAGCAGCCCTCTGCACATCTCAGAGCATATCTGCAGGTCCACAGTGTTCACAACAGGTCTTCGGCACAAAAACAGAAGTCCATTTTCCTGTTTGCTTTCTGATAAGTTTCTACTGTCATTCACTGGACAAGAATCACTGTGACATGGCTAAGATTTTAAAGTTCAAGAATGTGGATTAACGTTTCTTCTATGGAAAAGTAAAACTGTGCTTGCAAAGCGTAACAAATCCATGAAATTATGTCACTGCTGTTGTTGTTCTTAAATCACTGAAGCCATCAAAGGATTAAGGTTTTGTTTTAAAAGGTTGGTGTGGTAACCCCATCGACACAATCCTGCATGAGTTTTGCCATTGTTTTAATAAACCTCTGGAAAGTGGACCTGCCTTTAAGATGTAGACACCCTCACTATTGGCAGGAGAAGGGTTCCGAAATGTGGTAGTCAGACATTCACCACTTACCATGAGCACAGCCTGACTCCTCACATTGCCACCTACCTTTGTACTTTTCTGTTTGAGTGCTTAGAAGCTCTGAACATTTTGTTTCTTCCTCCCGTATTTCCAGATGAAATCGGCATTCTGGGTGAATGCTGTACACCTGTCCAAGGTTATAAGAAAGAGAAGTAACTACAAATTGCCTAAGAGGAAAGTCAAGCAAAAAGTTCTACAAGAAGAATCCAAAATCTCACAGTTCTAAGCTGCTCCCCAAAAGAAATTCATTTAGAAGCCATCACTGTCATTTTTCTGGCATGGTTATTTACAAAACCCTTACTATTTATTTTGTAAATGTTTCATAAAACAAATATAAAACCTAATGGAGTATTTTTTTTTCTTAGGAGGAAAATAAACTAACAGAATACATATATGTCATTAGTACTCATTTTGGGACCATAGAGACCTTTAAGCCACTACTCTCAATACTCAAGCCTTTCACTTCACAGCCATTGATTTGATTAAAGCAAATGCACATTTCCTTGTAGGACCACTCTTGGAGATGCCAGTTTGCTTTCTCCGAGGGCTTCTCCATGTCTGCTGAAGAGAGCCATAATAGGATAACTACATTTTAAAAGGCCTCAGGATACATTCCAAACTTAACCCTATGCACGCAGATAAAACTGCAATCAGTTTTTTACTCTAGAATTTGGTGTGAAAGAGCTCTCAAAAAGATTAAAAAGATGAGAAGGGGCAGCAGTAAGAGAATCCACTTCAGGGAGAATGGTAATTTCTAATCAGAACCATTGTGGGGTCTACAGATGCAGCAAAACTTGTCACTGATGGTGTTTATTGACACATGAAAGGCAGTGCCACATGAGGTTCCAGTATCAGATGATACCACACTCTGATTGCTGGTTTTCTTAGCCTCTGCCAACTTCAGTAAGGGCCTACACTACTGGCCCAGGCCCCTGGTTCTATCACCAGGTTCTATCTCTGCCTTCTGCCTGTCTGTCTCAATCTCCCCCTGTCTCTCTGTCTTATTCTGTTTCTCTCAGTCTATCTCAATCTATCCTCCTCTCCTTACCAAAAGTTTATTAAAATAGTAACCAAGGAGAGCCACACTCTTGGCAATATCATGGCCATCTATGTTTAGTTATCCTACTATTGACACAGGAGAATTCCAATCAGGAATAGATTTCCCTAGCACAACTAAAAGAAACTTAATGCTCTATACGTCTGCCACATTTATCCCACTACAAAAAACTCCAAGTTTTCTTTAGTTTTACTAGCTCCTCCTTATTTACTACACAACCGCCAAAGGTAGACTCCTGATTTCAAGCATACTGTGTTTTTCATATTTAAACACGCCAAAGGTCTAAATCTCAGACGTGGGGAAATTATGTCGACTTAAAAGGCAAAACGTTAGGATAATACTCGAGACTCCTGGAGTGTGCAGAGCAGTGACTAATGAGGATCCTACAGGTTAGAGACCTTCACCCCGAGATTCCTCACACTGCCTCAGCCAAGCTTGGCTCTGCTCTCACAGCGCAGAGGATCTAGGAGCCCGGGAAAACGGCGCTGCCGTGAGGGGGCAAGAGAAGGTTACCATCCCCCCAAAAAGGTTTTCAAACGAGAAGAATTCGTGAGAACGACACAGCAAATTTGTTTTCAGTTTATTATTCCACCGGCGCTCTTGAGACAGGCAGAACGGTTCCTACAGGAAACTTCCCTGCCGGCCACGTCCCCTCGGCACGCGCGGTGACAAGGACCAGGTGGCGGAGCACTCGACGACCGGACGCCGCGGGGCCGGAGTGGCGGCAGGAACCCGAACCTGACCCGACCCAAGCCCCAATTCAAGCTGGGATTGAACCCTACTCGAACCCTAACCAGAGCCTGAACTCCAATGCGAAGGAACCCGACCAGAGCGTGAACCGACCCAAATTCGATTAGATCCGAACACTATCTTCCCGGAAGCCCAACACAAGTCCAAACCTGAGCTGGACCCGAACCCTGAGGCGAGGACCGCAGGTCTGGGGTCCAGGCCCCTGGCGTGTTCGGGGAGCGCGCCTCGGGCATCGCACGGGCATGGAGGTCGTGGTACTCACGGGGACCAGAAGCCAGCAGCAGCAGCAACAGCAGCAGGTCAGCAGCACCGGCGCCCTCATCCCGCGCACAGCGCCGCCTCGTCCCGCGCGCCGGCGGCTGCGCCCGCAGCTACCCGAGCTCCAGGCCGGGCTGCGGGCCGGGCAGGGGACCGCCGCCCCGCCCACCACCCCCACCGCCAGGGCGCCCCGCCCTACCCCCGCCCGCAACCCCGCCCAGCAGGCAGCCCCCGCCCGCAGCCGGACCAGAACCCGGGTTCCGCCGTGCGCTCCGCTCCAGCCCACCCCCCGCGTTCGATCCAACC
>PVJX010005908.1:0-81766 GCA_004027295.1 Dolichotis patagonum | reverse complement strand
GCAGGCAGTAACAATACAAAGGATAAAGGATGACAAGAGGATCTATAACTTAAGAATAAAGCATGTGAATGAAGAAGCAGGAGTCAAAACAGAGGAATTGCAAAGGTTATTCACAGAAATTATTAAGGAAAACTTCCCAAACATAGAAAAAGGAAATGATATGCAGATGTATGAAGCATACAGAACTCCAGCCACCTACGACCCAAACAGAGCTACACCCAGACACATAATAATCAAGATCCCAGAAATTCAATATAAGAACAGAATATTAAAAGCCATCAGAGAAAAGAAACAGATCACCTATAAAGGAAAACCTATCAAAATCATGGCAGACTTCTCGACACAGATCATCAAGTCAAAAAGAGCTTGGAGTGAAGTAATTCAAGCCCTGAAGGAGAACAACCTCCAGCCCAGATTGATGTATCCTGCAAAACTCTCTCTAGAAATTAATGGAGAAGCAAGATGCTTCCATGACAAAGAGGAAATGGGAGAATTTGTGACTACCAATCCAACCCTACTAAAAATACTGAAGGACATTTTAGAGAGAGAGCAAAAGAATACAAGCATTTCAGGAACAGTGGCAGAGAGGCCTCAGTGAATGGGGCAGACCGTGGAGTGGAAGAGAAAAATAGACAACCAGTGGCAGAAAAATAGAATACCAGAAATAAGGCAGAGAAGATTGGCTATAACCTCTAATATAGATGCCCTCGATATACTAACAAAAAGAAACACAGATAGAGTAGATCAGGAGATAGGGTCCATTGAGATGCTCTATATAGGGAGGCAGTAGGACCTAAAATAAGCACTGCACCCTATGCAAGTGAAAGGGGAGGAATTGTCTAAAAAAGGGAGGCAGAGGATATTGCTAATGGGATAACAAGATTTAAAATCTATGTTATTCTCATCACTCTGCATGGATGGATTACGTGCTGTTCCAGTTTGTCTACTTTCACTAGACTTGAGGACATGGTCAGCTATCCCAAAAATAAGAGGACATATTATGGTAATCATTCTTAATTTCCTATCAACTTAATCTGAAGCCCTGTATAAATTATACTGTCTTATTATGACTGATCTTATTTGAATCTGGTTTGTTAGGTTGCTATTTTGTATTGATTGATTTTATTCAAATCTGTTATGATTGATAGCATCAAGTCTAAGAGTATAGGCAAGTACACTGAAGATGACAAGATTCACTAAGATACCCACTCTGGTTTGATTATTGCCTGCTTTTGAAGTCTTATAATGTCTCCAATGTTTTGTTTTTACTAATGTTGTTATATACTGCTGAGATATCATGGTAACCATTGTAGATCACCTTGTATTGTGATTTTATATATGACTTTTTGCTTCATGCTTTTCTAGGAATTATTTTGTTTTGTCTTGCTTTGTTTTGTTTTTCCCTCTAATATAGAAAGGATAGATATACATGTAGAGACTCATGCATGTGTAGAGCTTATAAACAGTTTACGAGAACCAACGATATAATGCATGTTGAAATGAACAACTACTTTGAAGAAAAAGAGACACTACAGTACCCAGTGCTGATTCCATAATTTCATGACATGAAATCCAGCAATACTATCACTCTTCGTTCAAAGTGATTTTAGCTTGTTTTGTTTTGTATAAGTTCAACACACATGAAGGTATGGACAGCTGTTTTGAAGAGAATGAGAGACACTATGACAGCCATTCTTGGCTTCCTTATTGTCTAGTCTTGAAGACCTGAAATGCCTTCCTCACCCTGTTCAGATCAGTTCCATACTATGTTGTTTCATGTGAATTCCCTGTATGTGACAATATGAACAACTACTTGGAAGAAAACAAGAGTCAATATGATAGATAGAGTGAATATCTCCAATTGTCTAGCTTTGAAATTTATGTCTCTTACATTGCTTTCTTGTGACCTGCTTTATTTTGTTTTGTTGTGTTTAATTTTACCCTTTTGATATAATTGCATGTATGTTTGAGTGTGTAAGATGGATGACCATATTGCTGTTTTTGTCAGATCGTGAAGCAGAACTGTTAACAGTCTCACTGTTTGAATGTCTACTTTGCATGTTTTAATTTTGTAATTTGAACAACTATTTCTAAGATGTCAGTATGTAATTTGTCAAGTAATGATTTCTTAGTGTTTCATTATTGTTGTTGTTCTTTTCCTTTTTTCCTTGGAATTCTGTGCTGTTGCTACTCTTTATTCTGTTTTGTTTTGTTTGGTTTTTTCTCTTTAAATAAAATTTAAAAAAAAAAAAAAGCAGAAGCTATAGCTCCCAGCAGTTGGCTCCTCCTATGGCTCTTTCTGGGCCAGTGGCCTCCTCAGCCCCCAGGATGGCTCTTCCTCCCTGTTTGCCCTGTGGCCCCAGTGCTCACTATGGACCAGGCATCGGTGCTGGACCACAGACAGTGGCCTGGGTGGCTGGTCTCCTTCTCCTCATAAGGGTGTTCCACTGCTGTTTGGTAATTTACCTGCTAGCTCACTGCAGTGAATTTTTAAAGAAATGCATTCAAGAATGACAAAGCTGACAGATGGCATGACTGCTTGCTTACTCATGTTCTCATCACCATCTTGTATGTGACCCACACTGGTATCAAAAATGACCTCAAGTCTGTATGCTTCATACATCTGCATATCATTTCCTTTTTCTATGCTTGGGAATGGTTGGGGAATGGCTTGGTGGTGAAGTGTCCACCCAGCATCCAAGAAGCCTTGGGTGAGTCCCCAGCACACAAGTTACACACACACACACACACACACACACACACACCTGCAAGCCTCTGTCAGTAACAGCATGGCTTTCTGTTTGTCTCCATGGCCCTCCCTCAGCCAGGAGGAGCAAGAATGAGGATCACTCCAAATGATCTCCAAGGTGCTGGTAACCTCCGGGGGCTCCCCTCCATCACACAGGTGGAACTCTGGAGGGGCAAAGTTTTAGCTGCGTGACCTTGAATGATGTGTTTAGCTCATTCAGCTTCAGATACTATTTTGTGAAAAAGAACAAGGGCATTCAAGGGTCATCACAGAGGACTTGAAATAAAATATGCAAATTATCTTCATCTCATGTATACAAATGCATGTCAGATGAATCAAGGATTTACATGCTAGAGAAGAGAGGACAGAGAGCATTAGAAGAAATCACAGGTGTATATTTTTATAATCGTGGAGTGATGGCCTCCGTACAAGAACTCAGGATACCCCTCTGGATACAAAATCTTGGAGACACTGAGAAAAGTGGAGATAAGATTAACTCTGCCTCAATTTTTAAGGGCATGGGAACAAAGCGCATAAATAAGAGACCTTGAGGGGCTGGCTCTCCATCTTTGAGACAGAAGTGCTGCTGTAGCACAGTAGGGACCCAGCAGTCATGGAGCCAGGTTCCCTGTCATGGAGCGAGGGTCCTGGCCAGTCTGCCCAGATCTCAGCTCACATCTGGGCATCCCATCCACCTTCCTCCCAGGTCCCAGAGGTCACAGCGGGAGAAGACAAGAGAAAGCCAGGACTGAGGGCCCTGGCAGGATGCAGACACACAGGACCACCCAGATGGGGGCAGCAAGCAGAAGCCAGCACCCATGACGCTGCCCTGTGACTGGTCCTCTGCAGATCAGGGCCAGCATTGTCTGTCACGGGCCGACCACCCTGGCTTAGGACAGCAGATGGGTATGTGGCCCTGAGCCAGGGCTCCGAGGCTGGAGCAGACTTTCTTACTTGGGACTTGAAATGGGCGTGGAGAGTGGCTTCTGAGCAGAGACATCGAGGCTTCTGTGGCCAAAAGGCTGCACTTTGGACCCTGCTGGGGTCTTTGTGTTACGCTCTCAGCCATCATGGGCCTAGCAACACAGGGAGCCCATTCTGAAATGTGTGCCATGGCACCAAGAGGAACCGGCAAACTGCCCAAAGAGCAGCTGCTCAAGGTGAGCACTCCACACCCCAGCCTGGTAACAGCACAACCTGCAGCTGTGGCTTGCAGAATAACACCCCTCCCCCCGCCACCATCTGTACCTCAACCCAGGCTGCACGTATCTCCCTACACCACAAAAGGAATTCCACCAAGGAATCTAAGTCAGGGTTCTGAGGTAGAGATTGTCCAGATCTCCCAGGCTGCCTGCAGCTGCGTCTTCCCCAGAGAGAAAGAGAGGGGTCAGAAAGCTGGCTGAGAGATAGAGGTGGGGCCATGAGCCAAAAAAGGCGAGGACAGTCTTCCCCAGAGTTTCTCAATGGGCCACACACAACCTTCCGATATCGTAGTTTCAAAACTGCAGGTAATACATTTATTTTAAGCAAACACACACACACACACCCCCAAAATAAAATTTTAATTCTTTCATTCAATAAATGCTATTGAATGTGAACCAGGCCCCAGATCCCATGGGGAACCAAGACAGGGCCTGGAAGACAGAGCTGCCCCTCTTAGGAATTCAAGGATTCGGAGACAAGATGGGGCCTCATTCTACCTGCATCCCAGGGTCAGACCTAGGGCCTCCCTGAGAACCACCACAAACCTAGACCTCAGGAAATGCAGGAAACAGCTCAGGCACAAAGAACAGGACTATAGTGGGAACCATGGTGGGGGTGGGCCCTGGGGCATGGGGTGGGAGCAGTACTGGAGCCATGCTGTAAACACAGACTTGAAGTCATGCAGGGTTAGTTCGTATCTTTGAAATACTTTCCAAAATGCTCAGGGACACAATACCGTGCTGTCTGGACTGGCTTAAAATAACCTGGGAGGAAGTGACCAGGGCACAAAGGCCCCAGCGGAAGGGGTGGGTCTGAGCTATTGTGCAGCTTCTGCGATGAGCTCATCTCAAGGCTTGGGGACAAATGTACCCCCAAGTAAACATGGGTGCAACTGCCCAGTTGTCCCACAGTTGCTGCTGTCCCAGCATCGGGTTCCTCTGGGGCTTGGTCCCTCCCATACCTGCTGGCATCCTGTTATACCCTTGGCCATTGCTCATGTAGTGACACAGGAAACTTCATTCTGAAGCATGGGCCTCAGGAATATGCCCACAGAAAGGGACAAGCTGTGACATCTTCCGGTGGTGCCTACTCCCGGAGCTCCAATGCTCCCTTTCTCTGCCATGCCCCCAGTGTCCCAATGCCTACTGCCCCACAACTTAGGGTGGCCTTACTAAGGCTGATAAGGTAGATAGAAATTAATATGCAGTCAGAGAGGTAGGGCTTTGAGGAAGTCAGCACAAAAAATAAAGGAACCAGAATTGTGGCTAGAGGTGTATCTGAAGAAGCCCAGACCTCAAGATAAAGATGTATGGGCCAGGCCTACACACTTCCCTTAGGGATAAGCAGTAACTTGGAATTATAGTATAATTAACACAACCTGGTCCAGAAAGTCCAGGTAGGCATCAGTCGCCCAGGTGGGTGACCAGAGAATTTGGACTCATCTCGTCCCAGCATGGCTTTGTTCTTTCCACGACCCTTGCTATGTGACCTGCTTTCCTAGTAGGTCAATATTAGCTAAGCAGCCATATTTGTAATCCTGTAGGTCGATTGTAGCTTGACCCACGTTATGACTTTGCTGTGTAATCAACACAACTCTCAACCCCTCTACTCTCAACCCCCTTTGTCTTTTGGAACTCATTCTTCAATTTCAGGGAACACAAACTCAGCATAACTGACATCTAGCAGGTTGGAAGTTATACTTCTATATCAAAAGGACATGGACTGGGAGGAATCTAGACCAACCCTGCTGAGAATCAGGGTGTAGGTCTGCTGATTCTCATCATGCAAAAAGAATTTTCACAATGATTCAGTAAGAGGCACTAGAAGGTTTTAGTAAGCGGAAATTTAACTTTAAAAGTACACACTAAAGAAACAGAGTGTCGCCCCTCAGGAGAGAGATACTGCTAGTCTGGAGCTGGGGTATTTATGGGGCTTGGAGTGTCTTCAAGGTAGAGATCTAGGATGTGTGTCCTGATGTCTGTCACAGTACCCCTTTGTGGCTGTGTCTAAGTGCAAACCACTGACCTGTGTCTGAAGCTGCTGTGCTACTTCCTCGAGAACAAGCTCAATTTGCAGGTGAGGGGTGGGCAGTCTGCTCACAGGTAGAGAGGCCAGTGTGCAGGTGAAAGGGAAAAGCCCAGGCTTATTGGTATTGAGAAGACACAAAAGCATTTTTGACTGGGCTTGAGTAAATTTTGTGACTTAAAGCTGCAGTTTTGCTTAAAATTACAATTTTACAATTTCAGTTTTTCTTGTCTTCTTTTTACCTGTTTCTTTTGTCCTACCTCAGCTTTGCCATAACTCACCTGAGTCCCAAGGATAGAGTGGTCAGGACAGAGCCCTGATTTTGCAGTTCTTCTAGAAACAGCCCAGTCTTGGGTGGGGGCAGGGAGCCCCTCCAAGTCTTGTTGGGGCAGCCTCAAAATCCACATCAGGTTAGCAGGGCTGTTCTAGTTGCTGCTTGATGTAATTTCAAATTCATCCACTGCTTTTCTCCAACACAGATGCAAAAGGGGCTCACAAGCAAAGCTCACTTCAAAGCTCCAACTATACATGGTTAATGTCCTTGGAGTGTAACTGCACTGTAAAATAGAACTATAAATGCTAGGGTTTTCTTCTTTTAGAGTTAAATAAGTTCTCCAAACTTGCTCCTGCTAAGCACACAGCAACATGTCCCTTCCTCTCTTTAGCCTAAAACAGTGACAAGCTAAGCAGATGCTGGGCCTAGGAGGCCAACAGCCTGCCTTTTGTCCCACAAGAAAGAGGAGTGTGAGGTAAAGATAGCCGGAAGTGACAAAGCAAGTGCAGAGGTCTGCATTCTCTCTCTGTGCTTACCTTCTTTCTGTTATAAAAGATCCTTGCCCACCTGTAAATGGGAAGATGGTGATTTGAGGCAAATGGACACCTCCATCTTCTCAGCACTAGTTTTAAATAAATCCTTTTTAGGGCCAGGGGTTTAGCTCAGCGGTCTAAGTGCCTGCTTGGCAAATGTGAGGTTGTGAGTTCAATCCCCAGCAAAAAAAAAAAAAAAAAAAAAATCCTTTTTAACACAAATATGTAGCCTCCTTTGATTTGGTTGGTGACAAGCAGAAGAACTTGAACAAGTGGTCAGTAGAAAGAAGACACAGAGCCCTCTGCAGCTGGCCAGCCACAGACTCTCACATAATTCCTGAAAGTGCTTGGGGACCACTTTATTCCCTTCACTAACTGCCAGTTAGCAGCCCCATGAAACCCACCATTCTGCATCTGCACAGGACCAGCATGTGAGAACTGAAAGGCCACACTCTTTCCCGCCCCTGAGACAGAGGAAGAGCCTAAGCCTGGGCAGCAGATCTGGAGGACGCTGGCCCAGCCCATCTGTGCCCAGCTCCTTAGAAAACAACTTGCCTGGAACAAGGTCACTCCAGATGTCACTAGCGAGGCAGAGGTCTCACCAGGCAGGGAGACTGCTGCAATAGTATTCCAGGTGAATGGGCCAGTTAACAGTCCAAGTTCTGCGTATGGAGAGAGAAAATTGCCAAACGTGCACCCAGTGTTACATAGCAAGTAGGTGGATTATTGAAGATCACAGGAAAGGTAGCAACAGGAACAGGAGAAAAAGGGAAGAGAGCAGCCAATATCTCAGGGATTCAGAATTTAAAGGCCAGACCCCTCTGGCTTTAGGTGCCTCCCACTGAGTATCCTTCAGCACCCATGCTCTGCCACCTGGAGCACACCATCTCTTGGGCTCTTGTTACTTCATTTTGTATCTCTGTAATGGAAGCAAGAAGCACTGTTGGGTGCTGCTTAGGGTTAGAAGGGGGGAAGCAGTGACTCCCTCAGCTTTTCTGTTTCTAGCTGTACTCATGGCACTGTGTCCTTGTGCGAAAAGAACACAGAAGCCCCACAGAGGACTCAGGAAATAGACTGAGCTGTGTACCCAGGATGGGGGAAACCTGCAGCCTAGGGCCTGGAGGCCAGACTTCAGCTCCAGGGCTGAGAGAATCAACCTCTTCTGTTACTGGCCATCCCTCACCCCAGGTCAGTGGCTTTATTTGGCTGCCTGGGACATGGAAGTGCCTGCGACCTTATCAAGAATGTGGGTCTGGCTGAGTCACCCTTGAGCCTCACACTTGGCTGGTCTTGGAAGGTTAAAGACACTCTGTGAGATTAAAATAATTGAACCAGTGCTGAAGAACAATACAGACGAGTCATTGGATTCTCTCCAGAGTAATATTCACATGCTTCTGCATCAAACCTGGCTCCTTTTTAATAAGTTGGTTAAAGCGCAGCTCGTGAGCTATTCAGAACCAGAGCCCAGAAAATCACAGTATTTGCCCTGTCACCAGGGTTTATGACCCAGGACTGACTTCTGCTGACAGCAGCTGGGTTTGCTGTAGTGTAGTGTGGTGCTCTAGCCCACTGTCCCCCACCACCCTTAGACACCAGACTCAGCGGCCTCGTACCATGTTACCTGCTGTCCTGAGCCCTGGCCAGAAGACAGACCAGAAGTCCATTCTCAGAGGTCAAGGAAGGAGACATGGCAGATGTGTGGCTTTAGCCAATTTATCTGTACTACAAGACCAGAAGGGGCACAGGACCAGCCTAAGCCAGAGGAAGGGTCTGAGGTCCTAGGTCTCTGCACACTTTTTGCTGTCATATCACCTTTTTCTGTGATCTGAATGAAAAGTAGGTCTCTGGAAAACCTGTGTGTGGGAGAATTCACTCACCCCACAGTTAGTACACCAGTGGCCACATCATAAACTCTGGGTTCTGGGTGTAGCAAGGCCTCATCCAAGACAACTTTGACCCAAAAGACCACAAAAGTGACCCCTAGCTTGGGATTTCTGTCCAATGCTTTCTCCAGAAAACCCAAGTCACTTCCTATCATTCCATTCATGGAAACTAAGTGAGCCTCAAAGTTAGCAGTATGCTGTTTTCTCACATAAGGAAATCTGGGCATCTTGTCTAAGGCCACTCAGCTAACAAGCATCAGAAGTGGAAGGGTTTATCTGACCCAAAGGTGCCACCTCCCCACTCCTTCCATACCTCTAACTCACCTGCCCAGTACTCAGGATCCTGATAAGGTAGAGATTTCACAGTTAGGTACAGGAAATGGATGTCACTTCTGTGGGAGAGACAACATTCCATAAAATCACTGTTAAGTGGACACCTGGTACAAAACCCTGTGTCGAGTGGTAGCACATAGGAGTCCCCAAGGCAATAGTGTAGTGAGAACACAGCCTAGCCCTGGTCAGAACTCTCAGCTGGAAAACTTGTAATGTCCTGGAAAGCTGGAGACACTGGCAACCTTGGGCAAGGCGTTGGATTTTCCACTGAAGGGTCTTTACCCTAAGGTAACCTGATTGTGTTCATTCACTACAGCGAGCAATGTTTTCTACCTGAGTTAACCAAAACCATGCATTTCACATCAGGGTATGACATACTTACAAACACAAGTTAGAGAATGAAGAATTCTTGTCTACAGCTCATAAATCCAGAGTCCTCTATGACAGCCTGCATCCGCTAGCCTGCAAAGCACTTGAACATCACTGAGGGGAGCTAGACAGGGCTCACCAGCTCCCTGGGCATGGGTGGACCTAGGGACTGGGGACCAAGACATCAAAGCTTGAGGAGGGTGGGGTGAGCAGCTGTGGGGCCTGCAAGTCCTTGCAAATCACCACTAAGTCTCCACACCTCCAGAAAAGCTGCCTGAGCCAGGGAGGAGCCATCTGAGAGGATAAGAGTGACCAAGCCCAGCTCTCAAGGGAACAGCCACATTCCCTCACCCAAATGGAAAACCCTACAGTGCACAGGGGTGGACAGGATGAAGTACCCACAAGGGTTTGCCTTTATCTCCAGCTATATCTGCTTTAATTTTGTCCAAAGAATGTAAAAGGAAAGCTTTAAGATTAAAATAAAATGTGTGGGATGGGAACACATTGGATAGAATTGACAGCAGATTAGCTACTACCAAAGAGCACCCCAGGAGTTGAAGGGATGGCAGTAGAGACCACCCAAATACAGACAGAAGGAAAGCAGCCCCAGATGCCTGGGAAAACTCCCGCACTCATCTTCCCGAGCAACCGCAGGCCCCACGGAGACTCTGGAGAACAGAAAACCACAGTTGAAGAAATAATGCCCAAAACGTTCCCAAATTTGATTCAAGAATTTCAAGGAACCTCAAGCAGAAAAAGTTGAGGGAAACTTCAATAGTGCATAATCAAGCTTCTTAAAAATCAGTAATCAAGAGAAAAATCTTCAAAACAGTCAAAAGAAAAAGACATCTTACACAGAAGAGCAAAACACAGAAAGACTGCAAATATCTTGCCAGCAACAACACAAGTGAAAGCACATCAGGGGTAAATTCCTAAAAGTAGTTAAAGAGGCACAGGAAACCGCCAATCTAGAATTCTATTCCTGGATCTAAAAAAGATTCTCCAAAAAGGAAAATAAAATAAAGACTATTAAGACACTAAAAAAAATCTATCAGCAACAGACCTATCATGAGAAAGTGTGAAAGGATGTTAAGGCACAAGAAAATCATCTGAGACTCAGTCTGGTTCTACTCAAAGGAATGAAAAGCAATAACTAATAAATACAATCATAAAATTTCGGCTGGTGTGTTAGCTTCTGTTGTGACAGGACCTGAAAGATCGGTGCAGGGAGGAGAGGTTACCTTGGCTCCTGGTTTCAGAGGTTCTGACCGTTGTTTCTGGGCCTGCAGTGGTGGAACAAGATGGAGAGAATGGTGGGGTCACTTCCCCAGCCCAATAGAGAGAGAAGAGTCGAGGGTACAAAACATACCCTCAAGGTACCTCTCTGCAACCTACTTCCTCCTATATTTCCTATCGGCTCTCAGAGCCTCACTAAGCTATAAACACTTTTATGCGTGAGTTGTCCATGAGCTCTGGGCCCTCATGACCCAGGCACCCCCACAGTTCCTCCTCTGCTGAACTGGGAGCCTAGCCTTAAACACATGAGTTTTTGGAGACACTGCCACCAGTCAAGTAGGGGTTCCTGTGCTTAATTAAATAGAAATCATGAATTGACAAAGTACAGCTCTGCTGGCAGTGCTGATGCCACCAGTCAACTGCAGGTAATGCTGGATGCAGTCAAGACACTCTGCTGAGTACTGGTTCCTGCTGCTGTCTGGTACCAGGTTATGCTAGGCACTGCTCATTGATTCTGTTGGCTGTGGCTGCTCTTTGTTGGCTGCTGGTCTCTGGAGCTCTTCTAGGCTAACAGCCTCAGTGTTTATTGCTCTTTCTTTTAAAGCAAGTGCTCTGTCCACACTATTCAGGATAAGAACACCAAGTAGATTTACATGACCTTCCAGGCACACCCTACCTGAAAAATACATCACAAGCAGGGTTACAGGTCCATAGAAGGCAGTTTAATTTAATAGAACATGAGTAGTAGCACGGGTCTCAGTATTCCAGAGAGAGCCCTCCAGGACTAATTAGAGATGAGGGGAGTGTTGCTTATATAGCAGCTTCAGGCCTGTGATTGGTTCAAATTCAGGCCTGCTGATTGGTTCAAGTGTAGGTCTATGATTGGTTCAAGTAAGCACGGGGTTTCAGAACAGCCCAGCTGTCTTACCAGGGATTCAGTGGGAGGGCTGGATGACTGGAGCTGTTTGATTGACAGCTATCATATTTCTGGAAAAAAATGACTAAACAAAAACCAGGGGAATCTTCAGGAGGGCTGTCTGTGTCCATTACAGCTTATTGGGCTTGAGGAGGCTGGGAATGTTAATACTAGGTCCTTAGCCACATTAAGACACGCCTTTCTTCAGAAGGGTGGCCTCGGCAGCTGAACTGGCAGGAGTGGGGGAGTGTCATCACAAGCAACAGAACAGCTGCACTTGTGGTGAAGCCACCTGGAGGGGAAGAGCAGCTGCTAAGCAACCAGGGAGGACATAGTCGTCCCTGTCAATGATGGGGTAAAGGGAAGCGAGGAGGAGGTGACAGCCATTGGCCAAACCAAGTCCATCTAGTAGACACAGTGGAAAGCCAGGAGTTTCCCTGTCTCAATTTCAGATCCAAGCACAAAATGTTGACAATAAAAATATAGAAAAGAAAAAATAAACAAAACCAAAGGCTGATTACTTGAGATCGATAGTTGTGGAATTTCTAGCCAGAATGATCAAGACAGAAAAAGACAAATCCTTTCTATCCAGAGTGACAGAAGTTCTGCTCCTGAGCTGCAGGGGCAAAAGGACACCAGAGAACACTGAACAACTTTGTGTCAACACAGTCAATACTGAGACCAGACAGGACCACTTCTAGGAAGATGCAAATTCCTAAAGCAGTAGAGAAAACCTTGGGAGGCTCATATCTGTTAAAGGGACTCAGTTTATCCCAAAACATCCCTACAAGGAAGACTCCAGACCTTGTGTGCATCACTGGCAAATCTGGCCAATCATTTAAGGAAGAAACATCACTATTTCTTGTTTTTGTAATTTTTTTTTTTGGTCTTTTTGAGACAGGATCTCCCTATGCAGTTCAGGCTGGCCTTGAGCTCAGTTCATAGCCCAGACTGGTCTTGAACTCACAACAAGCTTCCGGCCTCAGCCTCCTGAGTGCTGAGATTACAGATGTGTGCCACCATACCTGGCTGAAACATCACCATTTCTGTATAAACTTTTCCAATGAAATGGAAACCAATGCCACACTTAACAAATTCTATGAGATCAGCATCCCTTGGACACCAAACCAGATACACAAAGTGCAAGAAAGGAAAACTGCAGAACCATAGCCTCATAATAAAGATCTCAACACATTTTTTACAAATTGAAGCCAATTATAATCTTAAAGGGTAATTCTTCATGACCAAGTAGGTCATCTTGTCCCAGGGATGCAAAATTTATTTAGCATTTTAATATCAATTAAGGTGATTCACATATTAATGAATACAAAAAGATAATATGACCATCCTGATAAAAGCAAAAGCATTTGATAAATTAAAATATTCATGGCTGGTTTTAAAAAGAAGCAACTCAGCAGAAAATCAGAGCTAACAGGGAACTCTTGATCTAAGACACATCTAAGAAAAGCTTACAGCTAACTCTGTACTTAATGATGAGAGACTACTTCCACATAGGATCAGAGCCAACATGAGGGTATCCACCGTGTCTGCAGTGCCTGGAAGCTGCCAAGCAGCACAGTAGTGTAAAGAATGCATATATTTCAAAATCAGAAGTCCAAGTGCCTGTATTTACAGTGTGACAACCTGTGTGACTGTACTGAATCTACCCAAAGAGAATCAAAACTAATAACCCAGCCAAGAAAAGTTGCCTGACACAAGACAAATGTTCAAACTCAAATGTTAAGCAGTCAAAGATGGAAATTAAAAGCAATGCCATTTACAAAGGTACGGGAAATGTGAAATATTTAGAAACAGATTTTTGCAACATATGCATTAGTCCTACACCATGAACACTGTGAAATACTGCCCAGAGAATTTAAGAAAACCTATAAAGTGAAAGACAGGTCAGAAGATATAACATCCTCAAAATACTCATTTCTCCAAATGAATTTGCAGTTTCCTCGCAATTTCAGTTAAAATCTCAGCAGATGTTTTGTAGAAAATGGTAAGTTGATTCTAAAATTCACATGGAAGTGGAAATGATCTAGAATAACCAAACAACTTAAAAGAAGGTTTTAGTATTTATACTGCCTGACTTCAGCTGTATTTTTAGTGCCTATTAACAACACAGAATAATGGACTTCATCTGGCTATTGATACATACATACAACATTCTTGATTTCCACTCCCATCACCTCCTCCCCCATCCCTTCTTGTTATAAACCTACTGTTGGTAAGACAGTACGGTATTCCCTTCACAGATGGAAAAATAACTGGAATAAAGTGGTTTGCAAACAGACTCGCACATAAACAGTGAATTGACCACTGACAAAGTGCAAAGGCAAGCCTCTGGAGAGTGCCCAGCAAACAGGATGGAGTAACCACACTTCCATATCACAAGCACACATCAGCACCTGCACTGAAAAGGTGACAAATGGATCGCCACTGTCCTCCCCTGGTGAGCGAAGCCTCATTAATCCAATATAGGTCATGCTCCTAAATGTGAAACTCAAATCTGCAGAACTTCTGAAAGAAAATATTTATGATACTGAGTTGGGCAAGTACAACACCAAAAACAAAGTCCATCAAAGTAAAAATAGTAAGTTGTACTTCAAAATTGATAATTCACCTTTGCAAAACAAAGTTTGAATAGGATGAAAAGACAAGCCACAGACCAGCAGTAGATATTTGCAAACCTCACATCTACTAAGGGATATGTATTCAGACTCTGTAAAGAATGCCTAAAACACAACAGATGATTCAGCAATTGAAAAAATAAATACTCCAAGTTAAAGGAAACAAACGTGTTTAGTTCTTCACCAGAGAAAATATTTCAATGACAACTGCACATTAGAACTCTTCAAAACCATTTGTTGTTAGGGAAATACAAGCTGAAACAATGAGGTGCACTATATGGGCACCTACTAGAAAAGCTAACATTAAAATAAACTGACCACAGCGTGTATGGTGGGGATTGGCATCAATGTGCACCCCTGTCCTTGCTTGGAGAAATGTAAAGCAGTGCACTTTGGAGGACACTTGGGTGGTTTCTTTAACAGTGAAGCAAATATATCCTAGATGATTCAGTCCTTCTGCTCTTGACATTTCTCCAGAGAAAAGAAAGCAGACTGCATACCAAAACTTAGACACAATGTCCACAGCAGATTCGTAATAAAAACCTGGAAAGAAGGCACATGTCCAGCACAAGTGAATGACACACATACAGTGACACAAGGGATATCACTGACCCATGAAAGGAGGACATTGTCTATACCTGTGATACAGCTAATTCTGGAAGCAAAAATGCTCAGTGAATGAAACCAAAAAAAAAGTGCAAATATGGTCTGATCCCTTTTCGTAAAATTCTAGAAAATGCAAAAACAATTGATAAGAACAGAAAGCTGATCCATGGCCTCTTCCAGATACGGGGAATTGCAGCAGGGCAGGAACTTCAGGGGAATCACCAAAGATGGAGGGAAAGTGTTTGGGGTAAGGGCCTATTTTTTTGCCTCAACTGTGACTGTTTCACAGTTATATGCCTATGTCACAGATATATGAAAATCTATCCTGTGCATGAAGTTTCCTGTTCTTACCATTATACCTTTCAAAAAAGCTGCTGGAAATGCAGACCAAAGCTAAATATGATCATATGACAGTTTGGCCAACACCCAGCACAGCCTCTTTTAAGACAACTGGCAGGTCCTCGGCACACATGTTTTAAGGGCTGGTGGATGCAGGGTCTCCCTCCTTCCCTGGAAGGAGGAATTGCCAGCTTCCCATGTCCTGCGCAGGTGACCTCAGCATCCAGACAAGCAAAGTGCTCATTGACAGGGACCGACAGCTGTTTACCATGACTTTGGGACGTACAGCAGTGCTGCTGACCCTGTCCACATTCAGAGCACCCCATTCACACTATTTCTCACCCATTTCCATTTGTGCCTCAGAGCACAGTTTCTGGTCACCAGGTTGGAAGCATTGAAGTTTTGCATGGCTGTCTACGTCTAAATGAGCCAGTAACCAAGAGTCTAACACAGGAGGCATCATTGCTGGGCACAAACTCAGCAGTAAATAGGGGAGATAGGAGGGGGTAAGGGCCAGCTAGGGCCCTGCTGATGCCAGCAGGCCTGAAACAGGGACACACCCAAGTGCAGATGACCCCAGGCTCCCTCGCTGGTGTCAGATAACCAAAATCTGCACACTGTTCTGAGACACTTCTCCCCCAAAACCCCAACACATACAGTGGTTGTGCCGTCCTGACCCTATTTTAAACTTGAGGAAAGGATGACAGAGGCCTGGCTCCTTCTGGGCCCCCCTGCTAAGTGATCCATTCATGCCCCACCATGCTTCTTCCCAGGAAGCAGTCAGGAAGTTCTGCATTTTCTCTCCAGGCCCAGGGGCGGCCGTGGGGAATCTGGGCGTCTCCTGCCTCCGGAGCTCCCGGGTACTAGTTCAGATGTGGGCTGGCCAGTGGGTGACTTATCTTTTCAGATTTCATTCCCTTTGAAGGGCATTCCCAAGGACATTCATTTCTCTGAAATCAACATTTTACTGCTTGCTAACTCCACCTCAGACCATGGCCTCAGAGGATTCCAGCTGCAGTGACATCCCCGCTGCCCAGCACAGGACCCCTCTACAGGCAGGGCAGCAGCGTCCAGGTGACACCCAGTCCTGCATGACCTCTGGGGTTCCCTGGAGGGCTCTCCTAGGTGTGAGTTTTGTGTGTTTTGCTGGTGACTTTGCAAAAATCCTTTGAACTGCGAGGCAGAAAACCTTGGTCTCAGAATCAGCAGGGAGACCTCTGACAAAGCTGCAGGGGGAGCAACAGAACCTCACTTGCTGGGAGAGCTGCTGGGCTGGACCTCGGTTTGTGCTCCAAGTCCTGTGAAAATGTGCCCAGGCACGAAGAACCCCAGATGATCTGCTGGGGCGGGGCAGGCAGTCTGCGCTGTCACCGGGAAGTGATCCAATGGCACCTAGCCGTGAGCCCCAACCGAATCCCAGGCACCCCTGTCGCTCCAGCTCCAGCAGCAGAGCCCAGCCACTCATCACGCAGCACCGCGATCTCTGCAAGACCTGCTTTCCCCTGGGTCCGACGTTCCGTTCTTGGGGGGGAAACCAGCTCCGCCCTCCGGCCGGCCCCGCCCCACCCCGCCCCGCCCCGCCTCCATCATGCAGAGCGGACCCTCCCCGCCTCGGTCCTGCAGAGGAGACGCGGGAGGTGACCTCGGCCGCAGACCGCTGCACAGCATGACCACTGTCCCAGGCCCTTGGCACCCGCCCGCCTTGACCTCCTGGGTACTTTGACCGCTGCTACCCGCGCGCCATGCGGCCCCCAACCGGACCCGCGGCTGCCCTGGGTGCCACGCTGCTGCTACTGCTGCTGCTGGCCTCCGAGCCAGCGCAGGGTGAGTGGAGGACCTGCCCACTGCCCCGCGTTGTCCCCTGCCATACCGCACTGACCCCACTCTCCCCTTGCTGTACCTCTCGCTGTCCCCTTCATTATCTCCGGCTGTCCTCCGCGGTCCGGCCCGCTGACTCCCCTCTCTCCACAGCGTTGCTGCTGCGGGCCCGCGAGGCCGCGCACTTCCTGCGGCCGAGGCAGCGCCGGGCCAACCAGGTCTTCGAGGAGGCCAAGCAGGGGCACCTGGAACGGGAGTGCATAGAGGAGCTGTGTAGTCAGGAGGAGGCCCGCGAGGTGTTCGAGAATGACCCCGAGACGGTGAGTGGGGAGAGGCAGGTGGCGGCGCACCGGAGTTGAGCTGCGCACTGCTCCAGGGACAGGGGCTGCGGCTCAGCGGCCTCTCAGGGAACCACACGCGGAACTCTTGGGGGGCGGTCAGTTTTCCCTACCAATCCTGCCCACCCGAGCTCCAGTCCCGCTAGTGGCCCCAGATCACCCACCTGGGGAGACAAGAGGCTGAGTGGGGCCCTCAGCCCTATACTTTAAAGGAAATCTTAAAATGAAACACCTCGTCTCAGAGCAAAACCCTTTTAAAGTGGTCACCTTTCAAAATGTGGCAGAAATACAGGACTGAAATCCCAGGCACTTCCTGCCACAAGCTGGGGTGCGGTAGGGCAATGTGGGGTGGTGGCAATCTGGAGGGCTTTCCTCAAAGAGGAATTGAAAATCTCCGGCTAGAACTGCTTGCAGCAGCAGGTCCAAAAATATAGTCACAGGAATTGCAGAGACCATGCGTTCAGATGGAGGGGACACTTGGGTCAGGATGACCTTGGTGAGCAGGACCCACCCGGCACTTTTGACCTGGAGCAGAGGAATTGGAGAGGTTTGGGGATGCAGAGTCAGGCTGTGAGCAGGGTGGGATCTTTTGCAACCTGAGCCACCCGTCAGGGGTTCTTGAAGCCAGGTTTCTTCAGGGATCAAAAAAATCATGACTGCAGTAAAAGGGTGGGTCCATGTGATCTGTGTGATCCTTCATGTTGGCTGGCATTTGTGTGGGTGAAAGGCACTGTCCCTTCAAGATCTGATTCTCCAGAGCAGCCTAGAAGATACCAAAGGACACTGGGCTGACTTGTCACAGAGACAGAGCACAGCTGAGTTCTGATGGCTCTGTTTCCTGATGGAGATCTCTCCACGATGGGCATTTTTCCATGGTGAGTGTCTCTCCATAACAGGCATCTCTGTCCATGATAGGTGTCTCTCCATGATGGGTATCTCAGTCCGTGTTGGATATCGCTCCATATGGGTGTTTCTCCATGATGGGTGTCTCTCATGATGAGTGTCTTTCCATGATAGATGTATCTCCGAAACAGCATCCTCTGTCCATGATGAGTGTCTCTCTGTGGGCGTCTCTCCATAACAGGAATCTCTGTCCATGAGTATCTCCCTATGATGGTTGTCTCTCTGTGATAAGTGTCTCTTTCCATGACAGGTGTCTCTCCATGATGGATGTCTCTCCATGATGGGCATCTCTGTCCATGATGGGTGTCTGCCCATGATGGATATCTCTCCATGGTGGGTGTCTCTCCATGATGAGCATCTCTCCATGGTGGGCATTTCTCCATAACAGGCATCTCTGTCCATGATGGTTGTCTCTCCACAATGGATGTATCTCTATGATGGATGTCTCTGTCTGTGATGGATATCTCTCCATGATGGGTGCCTTTCCATGATAGGTGTATCTCCATAACAGGTATAACAGGCATGAGCATCTCTCCATGATGGGTGTCTCTTCATAACAGGCATTTCTGACCATAATGAATGTCTCTCTGTGATGGATGTGTTTCCGTGGTGGATGTCTCTTCCCATGATGGACATCTACCCATGATAAGCATCTGTCCTTGATGGGTGTTTCTCCATGATGGATGTCTCCAAATAATGGGCATCTCTGTCCACAATGGGTGTCTCTCTGAGATGGGTCTCTCTGAAATGGGCATCCCTGTCCATGATGGATGTCTCTGTCCATGATGGATGTCTCTCTGAGATGTGAGTCTCTCTAAGATGGGCATCTCTGCCCATGATGGGTGTCTCTCTGAGATGGGTCTCTCTAAAATGGGCATCCCTGTCCATGATGGGTGTCTCTCCATAATGGGAATCTCTCTCCATGATGGGTGTCTCTCCATAATGGAAATCTCTCTCCATGAAGGATGTCTCTCCCTGATGGGTATCTCTCTGTGATGGGTATCTTTTAGTGGTGGACATCTCTTCATAACAGGCATCTCTGTCCATGATGGGTGTCTCTCTGTGATGGATGTCTCTCCAAGATGGGGCTGTCTCTCCCATAAAGGCCTCTCTCTTTCTCTGACTTTTATTGGGGAGCAATTTCCTGGTCTCTCCTAGCATTGCTGTTGTCCTGGCTCTTTGACCTTAACCCTGGTTATCCCTAAGTTCTGGTGTGTTTCTCTTCTTTGCCTGAGGACAGGGCTTCTTTGGGGTCACCAGCTGTGGCCTGAATTGGGGCTTGTTGCCTGAGCCACCCTCCTACCCTGAGTTCATTGGGATCCCTGTTCCCTGCAGAGCTGGGGTAGGGCTTGTGGAGACTTGATAAGGTCCCTGGACAGCTAGCCTGTCCAGCTAGGATCTGCAAGCCCACACTGGACAGCTAGGATCTGCAGGCCCACATGGCCCAGTTGCCGAGCTGTCTCCTGGCCAGACCCTCTAGTTTAAATTGATTTTATACTGTAATTACAACTTCATTTACAAAGATGTGAATTGAGGGCACAAGAATAAAACAGCAGTGGGGACCCCATGGCTTTAGTACAGCCCTATTCCATCTCCTGCACTGGAGTTGTTAGGTAGGGCATCTTTGTTTTTCTGCATTGGTAGAGGAGGCTCCAAGCCATTGGGGAGGCTCCATTCTAGCCCACTGTCAGCTCTGTTCTCCTGGCCTCAAGTTGCAGCTCACTCACATTTTGAAATGAGGCTGATGTGGGTCCAGGTACAGGGCAGGATCCAGTGTGTAAAAGAGACAGAGCTGCCAGACTGGATTGCAGAAGCCTCCTGCTGCCTGCCCAGCCCTACAGGCCCAGTAAGAGCTAGATGCTTGTCTCCGAGGCAGTTGGACCAGGCAGCTGGAGCCAGGTTCGGGTTCCCTCCCCACCAACCAGAAGTCTTAAACCCAACTTAGGGTTTAGAGTGCTGACCTTGGAGTCCTGCCTCCCCTGAGTGGGTATGAAGCACTGTTTTTCACACCCTTCTGCCAGAGGAGACTCAGCCCCCCTTCTGGGCACCTCCTCCGCCCACATTCCTGGCCCTGTGGACAAGACCTGGCCCTTATAATCGCTTTGTCCCACTCTCCCCTGGGCTTCTCTTATCTTACTTCCCTCTGAGTTACTGCTGTCCAGCTGGCTGGCTTCCTGGAGTCCTGGCTATAGCCTCCCTGTCCTGAGCCTCGAGGATCTGCCCAACTCCTCACAGCCAGCCTTCTACTAAATCCTTTTAGGCCAGGATTTCAGCACCAGACAGTTTCTTTGCTTCCAAGGAATCCTGATTAAGAGGCTACCCTCCTAGAACAGCCCCTGCCGAGATCCTGTAAGGGGGCTCATTCTGTTAGGAACATGAGTGGAGACCTCCTGCTCTCTGATCTGACCCTCTGTCTTGCTCTCTTCTGTCCCTCCCTGACCTGCCTCCTCACCTTCCCCAGGTGTGGTGACCCCTCTCCCTCTCTGCTGACAGTGGTGAGTTCTCTGGTAGGATTTTGGGGGTGCTGTCACTTTTAAAAGCAGGAGGTCCAGATGACCTTGCAGAAACCTTGTCCAGGCTTCCAAGACTCTCAGGATGGCTTGAGGAGGGCCACCTCCCATGCAGACAAAGTCCCTGATTTTCTATTTGGGACCACTGCTCTGTGGGGCAAGGCTTAGGTGTTAGAAGGTCTGAGGGGGTCCCACAAGGAGGAGGGAGGGACCCTCAGAGACTAGCAGGGAAGAAATGTGTAGGCTAAGATGCCCTCTGTATTGACAGCTGCCCCCAGTGTATCCACACACGTGCACATTCGCACATACAGAGACCCACATAAACAGAACACGGACATTCACACATGTGCACAGACATGCACTGACACACACATGCAATCACCCAAGTGTTTGCACACACTCTGTTCCCCAGCATCCTACCCAGAACCCCCACGCAAGACTCTGCACTGCCAGCTGAAGTCTGGATGGCTTTCGTCTCTGCAGAGCTGCCCACATTGGCCAGGGATCGGCTCCTGGGCCAGGGGCTGAGTGGCATAGCCACTGAGTCCCCTGCCCTTCCTCACACCGAGACTACAGACATTCACTCCAGGGCCTTCAGTACCCTCTGCAGGACAGCAACAAATCTCCAAGCTCCATGGGGCACCAGCCCAAACTGGGATCCCAATCTGTGGAAGCAGCAAGTATATACAGGAAGCTTGCAGCCCATCTCTAGAATCAGGAAGGGCTTGAGGTCAGGGCCAGGCCAAGCTGCAGGACATGTGGGTTGTTTACCCTGGGCCCCAGACCTGGGCCTGGCCCTCTGCCAGCTTTCAGGTTGAAGCAGGAACTGTTTCAATAACACTCAAGTTTGCCACTCCAGGATTCAGGGCTCAGCACCATCTCCTGTGCCCGTTTTCTTCCAGTATTTCACTGTAAAATGGGCTTGTGTGCACTTTAGGGTTTTGAGATAGTTTTTAAGGAGGTGACAGAAGAAGAAGTCAGGAGCTTTGGCTTTTTCCCTCTGCTCTGGCCATGGTTTGGAAGGCAAGCCTGATGCTGAGGAGACTGCATACACCTAGCCTCCTTAGGATCCTCTGTGTTTGCTTGGACTGTATCTGAAATGACAGGTGACACTCTTGTCTCCCCAGTGCCCGAGGCAATGACTCTCACTTTCCACCTCTGTCCCTACCGTGCCCTACCTAGAGCAGGCTCCTCTCAGGACTGCTGCTCCAGGCACCATGGCAATGTGGATCCCACACCTTCTGCCTTTGCCCTGCTGGTCACCCTTGTGAAGTGGCACGGGTCCTGCTCAGAGGACAGTCTCATCCTACTAACAGATGGTCCAGGCCTTGCGGTCTGCACACTTCATGGCAACCACCATTGTCCTCCTTGATGTGCAGTGTGCACAGACCACTGACTGCATCACAGATAGGGGATGGCATCGAGAGCCGAGGATCTGTGTGAGGGCAATAACTCGCCTAGGCCTTGGTCGCAGAACCTGTTCTCCACCACCTCCTGCTCCACCATGCACCTGCCTCAGGGAGCCTTCGGGAGTGGGAGCAGGAGCTGCCCAGGGGTGCAGCATTACTCAGACATGGGCGTAGTCCAGTCACAGCGGAGGGATGTGCATGCAGCAACCCACCAGGAACCTGGTGAGCAGAGGGGCTCTGTGGGGAGCCCAACCTGCTCTACTTACCTCCAGCATCCTGGCTGGAGGCCAAAAATCTTCTCCCCCTCTTCCCACCAGCATGGGCCTCCTTTCCCACAAGTGAGGCAAAGTACAACCATGGCCGGGACCAGAGCCTTGTCCTCCCACATGGACCTTAGAGTCACCTGAGTGCTGTGACCCTCCAGGAGACTGTGTTTAAGTCCTGAGCACCCATGTCAGGGTCCCAGAGCTGTCCTGGGGTCCCTCGGGCTTGTGACTCATTTGTGAGCTGGAGCCGCATGCACGCCAAAGTCGTGTCTGTCCTGCATCCCACGTGGAGTGCTGCCCACAGCCTATGCTTCCTCCACAGAGGCTGGAGTCTGTTCAGGGACCGCCCACCTCAGCTCTAGGGCACAGGCCAGCACTCAGACCCCAGGGCCACCTCATGTCCTGTGGTGCTGGAGCCTCCCCAGAGAATGTTGCTCTGGGTGAAGCCCAAGCAAGCTGGCAGCCCACACATGCAGCCCCTGCATGTCAGCATTTTATGTTGCTGTTTTGTGTGACAACCAAATGTGTTACTTTCTTTTCCAAAGTCATACAAAGACAGACCCTCAACCTGTGGCAGCTCTGGTACAGATACCCTTGATGTGGGAGGGATATAGCTGGAGGTTGCTAGTGGCCCAGAGTCCTTGTCCCCCTTCCTCCTGTGCCAGGTGGCTCTGGCCATCTCAGATGGTGCTGCAAGCCCCCTCCCTGATGCATGCCAGGGGCCAGGAGTGAGAGAGTCCTCAGTGTGTCATTAGTCTTGGCCATGGTCACAGCTGTCTCCACTTTGCCAGGCATCTCTGGCCTGGACGGTCCCAGGGCCACCTTCCCTGAAAATCACTCTCTGGTCCCACTGCTCAGGCAGACCACCACACCTATGTGACAGACTCCCAAGAGAACAGCAATGTCACCAGACTTCTTGGCTTTATAGGGCCCAGACTTGCTCTCTTACAGGGCTGGGGGTTGGATGCCTGTGGTGGAGCTCGAGGTGAGGGTCAGCAGGGCTGTGACCAGACATGAGTGCTGTGACCTCTGTCTCCAAGGCAGGGAGCCCAGGAGAGTTGGAGCACACCATCTCACCTTCCCTCCCTCCTCCCTCTGCTACATCAAAGGCCTCGAAATCCCAGGCCCATGTGGTTAGATCCAGGACCTCTCTTGTCGTCAGGCCCCTGGGAGCAGCCTGATCCCCTTGCCAGGAACCACAGGGTGACAGGTTCTTCCCCGCACCAAGGGTGACCTAGGGCTTATCCGAGGCTACACTCGACAATGCCCAGTGGTGACAGCTATGCTTCCTGGGTTGGCCACGTCTGGACCTGCTCTTCCCAGGAGCAGGGTCAAGGTGCCTGGTGACAGCTATGTGAGAAGCAGACAATGTTCCTGATCTGTTCATCCCCGAGGACCATGTGGCCAACAGTGTGAAGCTTCTCGTCATGCCTGCCAGTACCTGGGGTGTGAAGCCTGCAGTTGTAAGAACACATTTACTCACACTGTGTGAAGTCCAGGTCATGAAGTAAACTAGGTGTGAAATTTTTACAACAAAGAAAGATTGAATTGGGAATTCAGGGAGGGGCAGAATGTAATTTTCACGAACAATAATGACTTTTTAAAAAACAGCATCATGCTTACCATGAGTGGGAGTATTTTTGCAGATGTTTGAAGGGTTCGCCCACATTCCCGAGCCATTTTCTCCTAAACAATGCTATCGAACTTGGAGACTTTCTCAGAACTCCTCCACAGCCAACAGACCCAAGCCCTCAGACTCCTGGCAACACCTGTTCATCGAGTCCTGAAGTCTCTGTGCATCTCTGTGTTAGACTTATTATCATCTCACTTTGCAGTGACTGTGATTCTATTTGCACTGATTGTCAAATTCAGCCAGCAGGGCATTTGGGGTGTATAAGCTACAGCAGTATAAATCAAGCAGATGTTTATTTCTTTTTCATGCAAAGGGAAAATAGCAGACATTGCGTACTGCTGCTGGTGGGGACTGTACTCAATCTACGTTATACCACATAGCTGCAGGGCCCCCTCACACACAGGACAAGGTGCAGGAGCTCCAGCCATCATGTGCAGTCTCCATCAAAGGCTGACCTCCACCTCCACCTCCACCTCCACCCCCATCATCTCTGCTTCTTGTATTTACTGGCTAGAACTCAGTCACAGGGCCCTGTGTGTCTGGCTTTAGGTCAAATCTGAGGTCTGTAACTGAAGATGAAGACAGAATCAGGATGTGAAAACCAGGGAGGTGTCAGGGCAGAGGTGTTTTGTGAGGCCAGTCGCTGAGGAGACTCCATGCTTTGTAAATTCTCACCTCCCAGCTGTGCCCACAACCTCTCTGTGATACCTCCTTTCCCAGCCCTTGCCCCCTCACTACCCAGGCTGGTGTCAGGTTGGAGGTGCCACATTTGGATGGAAGGTGGCCGCCTGGGTTCCCTGGGTGAGTGCATGGGCTCGCCCCGGGCGCAGGCCCAGGGCCCACAGAGGTCAAGGCCCAGCAGTGTGAGGCAGAGAAGCCAACAGGGAAGCACCACCGGTTGCCATGGGAACAGAGAGGCTGAGCTGGTCACCTTGAGGTGGTGACAGACACAATGAGTTCTGCCCCATGGCTGACTCCAGTCCTTTCTGCCTGTCATCACCCTGAGTGCCCCTCTGGCACAGGCCTGTCACGGTCAGCAGGTTCCCAGGAGGTGCGAGGGTCACAGCTGCCAGGACCAGACCATGCCTAGCCTATTGGGGAGTGAGCAGAGCCCAGCACCAGAACTCAGTGCCCACCACACTTGGGCATGTGGTGCTGCCCTCAGGTGTGGGGACCACCACCCCATCACCTCCCCTGCAGGCATCACATGCCAAAATCCTGTGCAGGCTCGTGAGGGTGTGGGCCAGGGTGTTGGTTAGGGCTGGCATCCAAGTTCCTTGGGGCACTGCAGGAGGAGATGCTCAGTGTGTGAACTTGGAGGCAGCAGGGAAGAGGATTCTGAGGGTGCAGCCGAGCTGGGCAGCTCCCTCAGGCTGGGTCTGTGCTTCAGATCCTGCAGTGGGGCTCGGCAGGAGCTCAGCCACAGCCAGGGCTGTAGCCAGGCGAACTAACTCTAAAGTTCCCCTTGGAAGTCGTTTGCTGGCGAGACATCACAGGCTCAGAAGATCCATTCTCTGGCTGTTTCCCACGGGAAATGTCTTAAATAGTTATCATGCTAATGAGCAAAGTCACCAAGGCTGCCTTGCCAGGTGACGAAAGGGCTTTTGGAAACCCAGTTTAGGGCGTTACCGACAGGAGTGAGTTAGTGGAGGGACTTCCTAGAGCACCGCTTGCAAGTTGCCTTGAATGTCACGTGTGATGCAGGGTGTGACAGCTTCTGTGAACCAGAGTCCTGCTGGGGTGGGTGCAGGGTGGGGCTGTGAGCGCGCTGCGGTTTCCCACCCTGAGGCTCAGGGAGAGGCTCCCTATAGCTGCAGTGGGTGAAGGCGGATGGGGCCATGAGAACCTTGAGTCTCCCTGGGGGTGGTTAGGCTTAGTTCCAGGGCCTGTCCCTGCTAGGCAGGGATGCCGAGCCCAGGGCTGGAGCCGACTTGGAGAGGAAAGGCTCAGGAAACACCAGAGATAACCCCACCACGTCCTGGAGCCTTCCGTGCCATACACTGAGTCACCATACATGGGTCTTGTTTACCAGCTACCTGAGGGGACACACAGTTCAAGGCCCTTGGACTCAGCTGTGCTTTCATCTTGAGCAAAAATTACGGTGTTGTATTTAAAGAAAAATTTATTACAGTAAAGATGACTGATCAAAAATATGTGTTTACATAAACGTCTATGAGGGTAAAAGTCACACTTCCATGAATCCTCCTCAGAATCCTCCTCCTTCCTTTGAACATACTTGTATCCCACCATTCTTGCCACTCTTTGCAGCAGATCTAGAGCTCTGTTTCCTGAGTGTCTGTACTAGGTGTGATCAAAAACACAGTGACTGCTGCGGCCAAGTGCCACCCAGTGGAAAGGCAGCTCATAAAACCATGACACTGTGTCCTCATCTACCTTCTTCACCAGATCTGGCACCATGTGACTTTTAGCTCTTCCTCAAAGTCAAAATGACTAGGAAAGAGAAAGATTTTTAATCCATTCAGGACAAAAGGGCAATCAGGACAGCACAACTAAGGACACTCAGGAAAGAGGACTCCAGAGCTGGTGCCGCCAGTGGCAAGGATGATGGGATGAGTGTGTGCAAAGGGAAGGGGAGGACCTTGAGGAAGATGAATGCCAATGTGTCATTTACTGTAATAAATGTTTATTAAATTTAAACATTCATCACCCTACGTTGATCAACTGCTTATAGCAATTTCTATCAAATAAAAGCACCACAGCATAGCCCCATCCATTGTATTCACTGGATCTGGCCCTTCCCTAAAGTCAAATTGACCATGAAAGGTTGACACTTTGAACCGACTTGGGACACCAAGGCAGCTCCTTGCAAGCCCAGGCAGGTGTGTGCCCCAGTGGCAGGGGATGCCAATGAGGGCAGTACCCTCTGGGTCTCTATCAGGTTCTGTGGTGTGGTGTGAACACATTTGGGTCCCTTTACCCATGGCAGTTTCCAGAATTCAGAACTTCTCTGAGGACAATCACAGATGCCTTTCTCTCAGGAAAGTGCACAGCCCTCTGAGGTGCGTTGCTTTATTTTTGCTATTACTTGGGGATTCACTCTCTTTCTCTTGGGTTTCCTGGCACATCATTCGCACGTGGGCACCCAACAGCCAGGCACACAATAGGGTCACAGTCTGGTGGTTTCCAAGCCCTGAGGTTCCTATAGATAGGTGTGGCTGACCAAAGAGGACTGGCGTGGCCCTTCTATTAATAATGCCTTCTTGCACACACAGATCTCATTATGAGAACAGACTGCACACGATTGTAACTAGCATGACTGGTCATGGTTAGAAAAACAACACACCTTCCGGCAAGTTGCAATTAGGAATTTACGTCCTAGCTCTTCATTGTGCGTGTCCTTTGTCAGCCAACTTCTTGGCTCCCTAACCCCAAGCGGGTGCTCTTCACATCCATCCCAAACCCTTCATTTCAGATTCAAAGCCTTCCTTGCACATCCTCCACACCCCTAGGGTTTGCTGGGCTCCTCCACCTTGCTAGCCTTTCCTGCTCTCACTTCACCACATGATGAAGAGTGGAAAGGGACATGGTAGAATAGTAGCCAAGGCCCCAGGCCCCAGACCTGCCTCTGCCAGGACCCCGGCCAGTGTCATCTTGCTCCAACCTTGACACACGTCAGAGTCCATCGTAGTGATCTTATCTTAGCTCCCCAAGCTCATTCAGCAGCCCCCAGGCCTCCCTGCTACTGCCTTACGAGCAGAGGTGCAGGCCCGGCCAGCTGGGAGGTGGCAGGCACCGTGCAGAGTCCGTGCAGGAAGCCGTGAGTGTGCAGGAGGGTGGCGTCTCTCCCTGTCCTCACAAGGACCTGCATGCTCCCTCCTTGGTCCCCAGCCTCCTGGACCAGCCTGCCCTCTTGAAGGGGCAAATGGCACAACCACCTGGGTCCTGGGCTTTCTCATCCAGCACAAGGGGACTGAAAGGCTTCCTGAGGATGAACAGTGGGCCTAGTGGAGTCGTATGAAGGTGCAGGTCAGCACCCATGTGCATCCCAAGACTTTGATCCTTCTCCTGCCACAACTGTGGCAGCTCTGTCAACCAGCAACAGCCCTGGGGCCTGAACCTGTGGCAAGGGCCCTGAGGAAGTCACCCGATGCCCAAGGAGGCAAGGCCCCAGTGCTAGGGTCTTCCATGTGTGTGACTGAATGTGCATTCAGGCACAGCTGGGAGCCCCGCATGGAGCCTATGCCTCGACCCAAGTCTGCTGTAAACACAGTGAGTGTCGGTAAGGCCACTGTCAATACTCGTGGACCCAGTGATCTCTAGCCCACTCTCAGCCTCCTTGCATCTTCAGGAGGCCAGACAACCTGTCCCTCATGTCCACACTCCACAGCGCCTTCCTTCCTGGCAAAGCATTCTTTGCCAGGGAAACCTGCAGTCCCTGGCTCTTGCTCCCCAGTCTGACTCTGTCCCCTTGGATTTGAGCATCTAATCGTGTTGTGAGCCTCAGACTGTGCCATAAACAGTTCCTTTCTCTCTCTCTTCCTCTGCCCCCTGCAGGAATATTTCTACCCAAGATACCAAGGTAAGTCTCAGTCATTACTTTCCTGTTTGCCACAAACGTGTAGTTGGGGATACCAGCTTTGTGCAGATGACCCTGATAACAGCATCCCAGAGGGGAGATGCAGCTTTGAAACTATGCAGACCCAAGGTCTCAGGGCAAGGGCACAAACTTGTTTTACCTTTTATGTCACAGTTTTATTTTATTGGTGACTGAACTTTGGTCCTAGGCCATGGTTTGCCGTCCTCTTTTCTGATTTGATGTCAGACTCCACCCACTGTTTGGAAATATGGTGATTCAGTGTCCTCAAACTCAGAAGTCTATCATAGAGACCTTGGGACTCTGCACTTCTGAAATTATTGAGGACCCCAAAGAACTGTGTTCTTCTTGGCCATATTTATTGGCATTGGCTGTGTTCGTTAAGACCGAGAACACTCAGAAATGTTTGTGTTGGCCTGAGGAATGCACAAACACTTGGCTACTGGAGAAGACGTCAGTGACTCTGGAAAACCACACATGCACCAATGCCTTAGTCTTATAGGGTGGTGGCTCTGACCCTCTATACCCCCTGAAGGAGGCTGTGGGTTACCAAGAACCACCTGTACAATCAGCAGTGTTTTAAGGTCTTGGATGTGTGTTGTTCGAAGGAGAGGGCTGCACTCCTGGCCTTTCTGACTTTCCCAAGGGCATGGAGGAAAAGTCAGGCCCACCTCCTCCCGGGAGCTCCTGTTTGGTGCCCTACACCCTGGGAGCCCAGGTGGTCTTGTCCCTGGATGTCATGGTTTTGGGGCCTGAGGCCAAGGGTGAGCCCATACCTACCGTATGCTCACACCAATGTTTTTCCACCTGTGGACAATGGCAGTGCCTCTGCTGCACCCCTTGGACACATGTTTAGGACATGCCAGCCTGCCCCTGTGGGCCTCCTATCCAGCCACATCCAGCAGGCCCACTAGGGGGCTCTTGGGACAGGCAGACTTCAGGCGGAGCATGGTATATCCTCACTGGTCCCTGATTCTACCAGTTCACTTCTACGGGGGAAAGGAGATGGCTCCCATCTGGCTGCAGAGCTCTGCCTCGAGGTGGGGGTGGCTTCCTATTGTCACCACTGAGCTCTCTAAGCTAAGAGCCAAGCTGCATGGTGCTGCAGGATTGTGGCACGTGGCCAGGTGGAGTCACGTCCCCAGCATCTTTTACCTGTAGCCTGGGCTATGATATCATCCATCCCCTGATGACCACACTATTTTGTTTTGTTTTGTTTTGTTTTGTTTTGTTTTGCTTCAGATAGGGTCTTAATGTGTAGTTTAGGATGGTCTTGAACTGTGCAGCCCAGGTTGGCCTTTACTACATAGCAAGCCTCCTGCCTCAGCCTCCTGGATACTGAGATGACAGGCATGCACCACCATGCCTAGCTCACGCTGTCCAGTTCTCTCTTGCAGAGTGCATCAAAAAGTATGGCTCCCGATACACTAAACACCCGGATTTCGTCACGTGCGTCCAGAGTAAGTATCACCATCTGGCTGGAAGCACAGCATTCTAGGGAGTGCAAGGGTCAGGGTACATCTGTGGTACAAAGTTTAAACATCCCATAAGGTGCAGGACAGGCACAGGCCTGTCGTTCAGCCAAGGCCGCCTTGGCCCCAGCTCCCCTGCCTGCTCCTCTCTGTGCTTCTCACATGCTTCATGTCAGACTGAAGGAGACGCTCAGCCCTCACTGCCAACCACCTTCTAGGTTATTCCAGTTCTACCATAGCAAACCAGACCATTGCCCGGGCCCCTTGGTGTACCCTGGAGTTAGTTCACGAGGGTCAGGTCAAGCCTGCGTCATTCCTTGTCCTGAGAGACTGGTTTTCTCTTCTAACCCAGCTCCCATTTCCACCTGAAAAGCCTTCGAGCCCAAGGTGCCCAGAAAACCTACCAGCTGCCACTCTTAGTTCCTCCCTGAGGGACAACATCAGCAGCGAACCTGCCGCTGGTTTTCCTGCCTTGCCTGGCCTGGGCCACATGGACAGTGACTGGCTGAGGGCCACTCTCGGTTTCTGGTCTGAGTCTGTGAAGGCCCCCAGTGTCAGCCTGGGAACCAGCACTGGGCTTCAGTGTGCAACCCCCCCGGGCATTTTGCAGACTGAAAGGAGGCAGGGAAACTTCTGGGAGCAAGATGCTTCCTATCTGTGGTGAAGCAACTCTGACACGGGATCCTGGCTGTGGTGTAAGGCCAGCCTTGACACTGTGTGCTGGGGCAGAAGATTCTGTCCTACAGCCCAAGGAGACTCCGCGCCTCCTTCAGGGCCCATGGTGTGCAGCCAGGTCGGGTGCAGATCCCGGCCACTCAGGGCAGACTGTGGGGCTCTGACTTGGTCACACTGTGCCTGCCCACCTCTGCCTGGTCATCAGCTTGTAAAAAAGACTTCCTGCAGCCCTGGACATAACAGACCTTTCTGCCAACTGCCTGAACTTCGGGCTGCAGAGTCCATGTGTGGGCTTTCCTGCCCACCAGAGGCATCTCTGGGCTGCATGGCAGGAGCCATGGCTTAGGTTGAGATTTCTCCAGCCCTTTGCCGTTCTTGCCTTGCTGCTGGTTGGCCTCACTGGGGGAAGGTTGGCTCCTAATGAGCCCTTCCTGCTAGGCAACCTGAGCCATGTCCAGTGCAGGGCCAGCTCTGAGGCTGATGGCTGGATGAGGTGGGCACTGGGCTGGGCAGTGAAGGCAAGGGACCCTGGTCTTCCTGGAAACAGTAGGTGGTTAGAGGCTACTGCTGGAAGGTCCACCCTGTGCCCCTGACTCCTCCCTGCAATTGCCACTGCTTTTTGGTGGCTCTTGGTTTTCCTGAGCTGGCTCCAGTCCCTGGCCTGCCTCAGTGTGGGGAGCTTGTCTTGTGTCCCCATAAGAGGTGGTGTGGGGGTTTCAGGAATATCTCGGGGTGAATTTATCCTCTGTGTCCTTCAACTCAGACCTACCTGACCAGTGCACCCCAGACCCGTGTGACAAGCAGGGGACCCAGGTCTGCCAGGACCTCATGGGCAACTTCTTTTGCCTGTGCAGAGCCGGTTGGGGGGGCCGGCGCTGTGACAGAGGTAAGGCCACAGCATTGTCCACCTGCTTAGCCCAGCCCTGCCCCTCTCTTCCTTCTGCCCCGTGTTGGGGGTGGTGGCCAACCTCAGAACCCCTCCAGGGCTGCTCCCCTCCCCATACACTGCTCAGGGTGCTGCTGCCCGGGAATAGCCAAGAGCTGTGGTGCCCAGAGGGCCGGGGCTAAGGCCACTGGGTACATTGGGGGAGCCCTGCTGAGTGTTTCCCCTGGACTCCTCTACACCAAACTCTGGAGAAGACGTCGGGCAGATTCTGAAGCCAGGGGTGCCCTGGCATCTGGGACTGAGCTGTGTGGGGTGTGGCTCTGGCAGGCCTTGTGTCCCTGCCCTTGGGACTCCTTTTGGCCTCCACCCCCTTCTGTGCTTGTGGGGACCCTGGAGCTGGGCCCACACTGCCAGCACCACCAGCATCTGGGTCTCTGCGCACCACAAATGCCCAAACCGCATGCCCAAGGACAGGTGCACCTGTGTCCCTTGCCCCATTTCTGTGCCTAGATGAGGACGAGTGCAGCCAGCAGAATGGGGGCTGCGGCCAGGTCTGCCTCAACACTCCAGGCAGCTTCCACTGTGCCTGCCACAGCGGCTATGCGCTCAGCCAGGACAACAGCCGGACCTGCCAAGGTGAGGGCCAGCCAGACTACCCTTTGTCTCCTCTCCTACCCCTCCTCCTCACTCTTCTCCTCCTCCTTGGTTTGGGTGGGGCCACACATCCTCTGGGAACGTCACAGCCCCAAACCGCAGCCCACCAACACTTCCTGGATCTGAGGGGCAATGGGGAGGTGCTCGGACCCCTAAGGAGGCTGTTTGCTGGCACTGCCGGGGCCCCTTCCAGCCCACAGAGATGAAGACATTGAAATTCCTGCCCCCCACATTGGGTTCAGGACTGCTCTTACCCTGTCTGCTCTGGTGGGCACTGCTGCTGTCCCAGCCCTCCTGACACCAGCCCGCTGGCCTTTTTCCCAGACATAGATGAGTGTGCGGACACAGAGGCCTGTGGGGAGGCTCGCTGCCAGAACCTGCCAGGCTCCTACACCTGCCTCTGTGATGAGGGCTTTGAATACAGCACCCAGGACAAAGCCTGCAGAGGTACACTTGGGCCCTGTGACCTCTTCCCCAGCCACTGGCACCACCCCAGGTTCTAGGAGCCACCACCAGCCTACACAGGACACTGGCAGAAGGCTCAGCACTGAGCCCCATGCCAGGCCCAGGGGCTGTTTCTGCAGCTATGCCCACATACACTTGTGCACATGTGCTCTCACACATGTGCAAACACATGCACAAGAATGCAGACACCATGCCCTGATATGCGAGCACATGTGGGTGCACACATGCACACAAATGCAGACACAGTTCGCATGTAACATGCATCCATGTGCACACAAACATGCTTGTACACACAAATGGACATATATCTGCACAAACATCCATGTGGCACACACTCTGCTAGTGTGGACCTAGATGCACACATACACAACCATGCACACATACATGCCTTTGCTCCCCACCCTGAGGTGCACACCATACCTCTCCAGTCCAGGGAGACCTACAGTGGGGGCATCCAGGCCTGTGAGGCAGATGTGACCCCAAGGTACAGAGGGGTGAGGCTCTGTTCTCTCTACTCCTGATAGCCGCAAGAAGGGGCCGACCCCTGTTGGGGAGCACATAGGGCCCCCAGCAGCCTGTGAGGAGAGGTGGTCCTGGCTTGCACCCTCCTTATATTCCCATGGTGCTCCTGGAGCCCTGTGTCCCCTCCCAGCATTGGCTTCCATGATGGAGAGCGGGTGGTACGAGGAGGAGTGGGCCTGCTGCAGTGGTCCTTGACAGGGAGACATGTGCCTCTTGCACATTTCTACTGGCCCCAGTAGCTCTGTTCCCACACCCACAGTGACCCTCTGCCTGCAGATGTGGACGAGTGTGCACAGGGACGCTGCGAGCAAACATGCAGCAACACCCTGGGCAGCTACACCTGCCACTGCAACGGCCGCGGGGGCCTCAAGCTGTCCCCCAACATGGATACCTGTGAGGTGGGTGGCCAGTGCTGTGGTCAGTGAAAGACCCGCACTGTGGTGGAGCAGAGGTCCTGGGTCATGTAGGGAGGACTCATGCTATGGAAAGAGTTGGCTATGTTGATAGAATTGCCATAGCAACATGGCCTCCAGCAGCAGCCTGGCAGGGCCCCAGGTAGTGCAGTGCCCAGGACGGACAATTTCCTGCCTCCACTGTTGTGGGCTTGGTAGGCCCCACGCAGTACATAGGCTGGACGTCTGGCCTGCTCTGCCACAGTATCCCATTCTATGGGGCAGTCTCCTGGGGGGACAGGTCTTGTTGACCCTTGTCTTCCCAGCTCTGGTTTACACACACACACACACACCCCTGAGCAGCAAGGAAAGCAGCCACCCAGAGCAGGCAACATGCTAGGGTGCCAGCCTTCAAGGCTGTGTCTACTCGTTTCATAACCTCACTCGTGATTGTTCTTGTGCTGTACTCCCCTATGTTAGAAATATTTCATAACTTAAAGGACAAATGCCAGCAACGACTTGGTGGAGCCTTACTCTAACCATAAGGGTTTGGACAGTGAGCACCGAGCCGGCGCTCTTGGCCTGGAGGCATGGCATGCTGCTCTGATTCTAGGAGGAGGGCAGGCCCAGGGCTGGGTCAGAGTTCCTGGCCCTCAGCCAGGGATCCAGGCGGCCACAGCACAGCCTGTTTGACACAACCCTGTTCCCATAGGACATCTTGCCCTGTGTGCCCTTCAGTGTAGCCAAGAGTATGAAGTCCTTGTACCTGGGCCGTATGTTCAGTGGGGCCCCCGTGATCCGGCTGCGCTTCAAGAGGCTGCAGCCCACCAGGTGAGACAGGGTCCATGAGCTACATCCTGAGTCTGGAGGTCTGAGGGTCTGGGGGTTGTGGGGCTGAGGGCCAGTGAGCCTGCTGGTACCCTGCTGCCCCCTGCAGGGCTGCCCTGGTCATTCCCTTCCCCCACATAACCCTGATTTGTCTCCTGTACCTGGCAGACTGGTGGCTGAGTTTGACTTCCGGACCTTTGACCCAGAAGGCATCCTATTCTTTGCCGGAGGCCACTTGGACAGCACCTGGGTGGTCTTAGGCCTGCGAGCTGGCCGGCTAGAGCTGCAACTACGCTACAATGGTGTTGGTCGTGTCACCAGCAGTGGGCCAGTCATCAATCACGGCCTGTGGCAGACAGTGAGTATATGAAACCTTGCTGATTGCAGAACAGTGGGCACAGCTTGGGCCAGACACTGGCCCCCTAGCTACTACCCTAGAGCTGGGCACAGGACCTGGATATCACTCACTGCATGCACTAGGTGACTGAGCATAGCTCCTTAGGAAGGGAACAGGACAACCATGGGCAGAGACCAGGGCCTGTGCAATACCTACAGCAAGCAGGTATACCACAGAGGCAGATCTGGCTCCAGTTACCATGGAACCTGGTGGCAGACACCAGCTCCTTGTATCCAGGGGAGCCCAGGCCTGGCCATTCATGGAGGCTCTCGGGGCCCGGCCCTCACTGTGGGCCTCACATCTATGCCCAGTCATGAGTGAGACAGTCTGTGTGCCACAGCTGGCTTGAGAGCAGACCTTGGAGGAGAAGCAGAAAGACGCGCTTTTTCCTTGGAACTGAGGACCAGACAGGACCTCTGCCCAGCCCAGTAGAAGCTGCCATGCTCACACCCATCTGCCAAGTCATGTCTGCCCCAATTTAGCTGGGAGCCCAGTCCTGGGGGAGGGCATTCCCTGCACAGCAGCAGCCAACACCAGGCCCAGAGGGAGTGGGCCAGGGGGCGGGTACTTCGCATAGCTCAGAGCAGCATGCCCCTTGAGGCACCACCAGGTACACCTAAACTGGCTCTTTCCCATGCCCCTGATGGCGGCACCTCGGTCTGGCCTAGTTCAGCTCTGAAGTGTGTTTGCACCTTGGCCAGCAAGGAGGCTGATGTCTGCTGGATGACGAGGTTGATGTCTGGTGTGTGAATCTCAGGGTTTCTGCGTGGAAAGTTTCAGAGGAATTTATTTGCTCATTCAACCCACAGCCTGGGCCAGGCACTGCACTGACTGGTAAGGGTTTAGAAACGAAAACATTCACACGTCCAACTATGCATGGAGGGTGCACAGAGGCTCTGGGATGACTATGAGCAAAGAAAGCCAATGCCATGAGGGGCATTTGGGCTGCAAGGAGGTTGTACAGTCCACTGAGGTGCAAGACTGTGCAGGTACACGGACGGAAACCTAGCACGAGTTGCTGCTTGGGCCTGGGAGGATGCAGGAGTTTGGTTTTCTACTGAGAGCCAGAGCCAATGAAGACTCTGCTCTGCCCCAAGCGATGGTGACTGGTGGGGTAGCCTGCACCTTCCCTGACAGTCAGTCAGCCCTGCTGTCTCTGCTGGAGTTCAGGCTCACCAGGGACAGGCAGAGGGGAGAGTGTGTCCTAAGACAGGGAAGGACACAGCCTGCACACATGCTACCTGGGATCCCCTGGAGGAAGGGGGCTTACAGACAAACAGGGAGGAGCCACTCTGAGACCAGCTCATGGCTGGGGAACAACTGTGCCAGCCTGAGCACTGGCTCTGCTCCACAAGGCACCAGAGTGGAGGCTCCTGGTGTGGTGATCCTCCTCATCCTGGGCCTGCTCCTGCCACAGAGCTGCAGGTTTTTGGTCTCGGCCCATTCAGGCTGAAACCTTCTTGGGTCACTGGGCCCTGAGCACTTGGGAGGGTGAGTGCTCTCGGACAGGCACTGAGGTGGCCTGGGGTGGGGGGGGGAGCATTGGATCGAGCTGGAGAGGGAGAGTGGGGACACAGTTACTACAGAGAATGTGCTGGGTGAGCTGAAAATTGGGTAAGGGTTAAGTACTTGTAAGGAAGCGTTGGACCACGGGCAGAACTTCAGGAGTCACCCACGGCAGGCAGTGTCTCCAGGTGACCACAGCCATATGTCAACCTGGAGCTGACCAGAGGCCCCAGTGTGACAGCTCCAGGAGAGTCACAAAGGAAAGACATAATCCTAGACCTCAGGCCATTTCTCATGCAATTCTCTCAACACAGTGCTCTCCGCTGTAGGAGAGAAAGCACACCCAGAGCCACCATACAAAGGCCAGAGCATGACCCTGGCCATAGTACCAGGCAGTGGCCTGACCACCACGCAGTGGGGCAGTTAGTAATAAACCAAAGGGGCTACGGTGATAGCTGGGGAGTCTCACAGACAGAAGAACATCGCCATCTCACTTGGGCTTAGAACCAAACAACCAAGCTCTGCCCAGGGATAATGGCTCAAGGATAAATCTACCAGGTAAAGCAAAGCCATGGTACCTCTCATGGTGGCTCCAAAAGGACACACAGGGCCACAACCAGTTGTTCCCTCACCTAGCCCTGCATCACAAGATGCATCGAGCCCATGATTCTGTCCCTAGAATTTTTCCGCAACCATATGAGCCAGGGCTCAGTGTGGAGGTGGCTCGGGGTGCATATAAACTGTGGCTCAGGGTTCACGGGGGTCAGATTCCATCCTGAGGCCTACAGCAGCTCTCGGGGCCACCACAGGATGGGGACCCACTTTCTCCAGGTGTCTAGGTTGGGACACTGAGGCCATCTTGCCTAAGCATTTGCTTACAAAAGACAAGCAGGGCAGGTCTCCATGGTGCAGCCTGGTGACCCCACTGCATCAGACTGGCTCGCCAGTTCTTCTGAACCCAGGAAAGTGGCACTGACCTTCACGGGGTGGGCTCTCTGCTCTATCACCTCCTGTGCCAAACGGGTCACACTCCATCTGTTGGACCCTCTCTCCACTCAAATTCTGACCAGCGACTTGAGGGAACACAAGAGTGGTCTGGGCCTCCTGCCCAGTGTGCATAGAACCTGGGGGTGTGATCCTCAAGATGTGGCCAGGGCCCTAGGGTGGGCCCCTCTTACCCAGGGGGTATGACCCGGCCCTCAGAGGAAGTGGAGGATGTGTGGTGTCCCTTCTCATGTCCTCATGGCTGCCTCTTCTTCAGATTTCTGTGGAGGAGCTGGATCGAAACCTGGTGATTAAGGTCAACAAGGATGCAGTGATGAAGATTGCGGTGGCCGGGGACCTGTTCCAGCTGGACCGAGGCCTGTACCACCTGAACCTCACAGTGGGAGGTGTTCCCTTCCCAACCCAGGACCTCGTCCAGCCCGTGAGTGCAGTTGGGGCCCAGGGCAGGTGTGGTGCGTGGGCCAGAGCAGCAGAGTCTGGGCTGGCCCTGTCACCTCCTTCCCTCCCACCTGCTGGGCATAGCTGTGTTCCCCAGGGAGTGGCAGGGACCTTGAGGTATGGCGAGGCAGGGGACATTGTCATCTTCCCCCACTTCCTCTGAGGCTCATTTAAGATTTCACTGAGGTAATTACAAAATCTATTTCATGGCAGACAGAAAACACAATGGTATTTTTTAACTAAAGAGGAATTACCTTTTTGAACAGTTCCCAAGAATCTTTTGTGTTGTGGACCCTGCTGACATTCCCACAAGGAACCGCTGCGGTGGGTGGACAGTGCTGGCCATTTCCAAGTCCCGCCTCTTCTTGCCCCTGCACCCTATACTGCGGCTGCCACCTGCCTCTTGTCACAGTGTCCACACCAGGCAGAGGCTCCCTCTGCTCACCACCACACGGGCAGTGGATGGCCAGGGGACACCACGTCCCTGCCCTGACTGACTTCCTTGAATCACCTCTGGCTCATGGGGGCAGGGGGTGCAGACAGGCAGAGGCCACGTGCTTGTCCTCCTGCATGGAAGGAGGCACCCTGGGCCCCCCACAAAGCAAGCAGCTCATTAGCAGAGCACCCACCACAGATGAGATTTGCCTGGTTTGCCACAGAATTCCACATCTGGCCAAGAGGGCAACGCCCAATGGTTGGGATGGCTCCAGGCGTGTGACTTCTCTTCCTGCCTCCCGTGGTCACAGAGTCTTAGCCATGACCCACTAGGACTTACCTGTCTCTCCTGGGGTGCAACTGTCTTACCTGGGGTGTATTTACCTGTGACTTACCTGTCTCTCCTGGGGTGCACCTGTCTTACCTAGGGTGTATTTACCTGTGACTTACCTGTCTCTCCTGGGGTGCAACTGTCTTACCTGGGGTGTATTTACCTGTGACATACCTGTCTCTCCTGGGGTGCACCTGTCTTGCCTGGGGTGTATTTACCTGTGACATACCTGTCTCTCCTGGGGTGTACCTGTCTTGCCTGGGGTGTATTTACCTGTGACATACCTGTCTCTCCTGGGGTGTACCTGTCTTGCCTGGGGTGTATTTACCTGTGACATACCTGTCTCTCCTGGGGTGCACCTGTCTTGCCTGGGGTGTATTTACCTGTGACATACCTGTCTCTCCTGGGGTGTACCTGTCTTGCCTGGGGTGTATTTACCTGTGACTTACCTGTCTCTCCTGGGGTGTACCTGTCTTGCCTGGGGTGTATTTACCTGTGACATACCTGTCTCTTCTGGGGTGCACCTGTCTTAACTGGAGTGTATTTACCTGTGACATACCTGTCTCTCCTGGGGTGCACCTGTCTTGCCTGGGGTGTATTTACCTGTGACATACCTGTCTCTCCTGGGGTGTACCTGTCTTGCCTGGGGTGTATTTACCTGTGACTTACCTGTCTCTCCTGGGGTGTACCTGTCTTGCCTGGGGTGTATTTACCTGTGACATACCTGTCTCACTTGGGGTGTGTGTGTCTTTCCAGATCAACCCTCGCCTGGATGGCTGCATGAGGAGCTGGAGCTGGCTGAATGGGGAAGACAGCACCATCCAGGAAACAGTGAAGGCAAACACAAAGATGCAGTGTTTCTCAGTGACGGAGAAGGGGTCCTTCTTCCCTGGCAGCGGATTTGCCTTCCACAGCCTCAGCTACAGTGGGTCTCCCTCCAGCTGGGTCTAGGGGGAGGGGCTTACAGCCAGCCCTACTCTGGCAGCCAGAAGGCCAGAAGGCCAGGCTAGGCCCCACACCTGAGAGTCAGGCAGGGTGCAGGGTGTGGTGAGGCTACCTGGTCTCCCTGCTCCGAATTGTTCAGGGAGGAAAGGGTGGAGACTGGAGTGGGCTGGCAGGGCAGAGAGTGAGAAGATTGGTCAGTTTCAAGACAGCTCAGTGCTGTCAGTGGGAAAGGAACTCAACAGGCACCCGCCCTGCCCTCACCCAGACTCCTGAGGAACGAGGAGGTTCTTGATGTGGTAGACAGGCTGCTATGTGACGCTGCTGACCTCAGACTTAAGGAACAGGGCAGTGGGCAGCATAGGGCGAGCAGGGGCAAGGCCAGCACTGAGGGCCCTCAGGGATGGCCCTTAGTCCAGGTTAGCCTGAGCAACAGGGAGAAGGAGCTGCAGCCTCAGGGCCAGTGTCTCCACCCAGCACCTCAGTGGTGCTAACATCAGGGTGGCTGGAGGCTGGGGGGCCCAGGACACAGGAGTCAAGGATGCCTCTACCACTTCACAGTACACAGCTCGCTTTATTCCCACTTTCCCAAGCCACATAGGTCGCACCAATAAAGAACTGGGTGCTGTGGGTGCTCTGGAAGGAAGGCACTGGGTCTGTGAGGACTGCAGGAGGACAGAGGCAGGCAAGTGGCCTCCCAGCACTGGCCTCCCAGGTCCTCTAACTCTGCAGAGCCACAGGTAAAGCAGAAACCCTAGAACCACAAGGGTGCAGTTTCCTCCAGCTGCGCCCCAGAGCAACAGGCCAGTTCCCCACCCGAGCATGTCCCACACAGGGGATGCCCATGCACATGTCATCAGCTGTGTCCTGCAAACACAGCTGTGTGTTGTCATGTGAGCCACCACCAGCTCCTGAGGGCCTAGATTCATAAATACAGTGTCCCCAGGCAGACAGAGCCGCGTGACCAGAGCATCCCAGTGTACCTTCCTGCTCCTCCTCCAATGTGAGGCTCTTGGGAAGCAGGTTCCAAGGTCACCCTGCGGCTTCCCACCTTCCGCCAGGCTGCTGTCCCTCGTCGTCCCTCTGTGGTGTCATCCGCCGCCCGCGCTCACCTTCCTGCCATCTGTAGGGCCTCGTAATGCGCAGCTTTCATTGCAGCACGGACGTCCTTGGACACGGGGACTGAAGGGACCTGGGAAGTGGAAGTCGTGGCTCGGATCCGCCCCGCGGCTGACACAGGAGTGCTGCTTGCACTGGTAGGCGGCAACCACACAGTGGCCCTGTCCATGGCCCTGGTCGACTACCACTCCACAAAGAAGCTCAAGAAGCAGGTAGGGCCTGGCTGCCCGCCAGCAAGGGGCTCTCTGCAGGTCCCAGCCCAGTTTCTCTCTGCCCAGCCTCCTCCTGGCCCACTCTGCCCCAACTATGGGTCACGGTCGGCACTCAGTGACCGGGATCTGACAGCCAGGGATGTGGGGCTTTGGCCTGCACAGCCAAGAGCGGCACTCAGGATAGAAGAGCCGCTGCTCAGGCCTGAGCTGGCATCATGTGGAGGAAGGCTGGGGCTCTCAGACTCTGAGCACTCACAGGAATCAAGCTCCGTCTGCTCCAGGGCCGCTCCAGCAGTGCCAGGCCAGGTTTCCACTCTCACAGTGTGGGGCTGCATTCCTATTCCCCCCAGCCCTGGCCAGTGGCTTTGCTGTCCTGTCCCCTCCACAGCCCCCATTCATACACACAAAACCAGGTCCCAGGGTGGGAGTGGTCACCCAAGCAGCAGGCCCCTCTCCTATGGCATCACTGAGGTGGTATCCAAGGTTGCCACCACCAAGGTTAAGTATGCTCTGTGGACAGCACAGACTACAAGGACAGAGGGCAGGACACAGCAGCAGCCCGAGTGGTCATCCTCGGCTGTGACTCTGACCTACATGCACCCCCAGGATGTTCTCACCCTGACATTGGACCTTGACATCCCTGAACCCTGGGGACCCCAGGCTCCCTCTCCCTGACCCTTGCCCTTGGTGTTCCCCCAGCTGGTGGTCCTGGCGGTGGAGAACATCGCCTTGGCCCTGATGGAGATCAAGGTGTGTGATGGCCGGGAACATGTGGTCACTGTGTCCCTGAAGGAAGGCGAGGCCAGCCTGGAGGTGGATGGCACCAAGAGTCAGAGCGAACTGAGCGCCACCCAGCTGCAGGAGCGGCTGGCACTACTGGGGACACACCTGCAGGGCCCAGTGCTCACTTTCATCGGGGGCCTGCCAGGTAGGGGACCACAGTGTCTGGCCAGATACCCAATCTGGCTGGACATTGTCACTGCTGGCAGCTGGCAGTGACCGCCAGCTCATGCTATGGCCAGTGGGGACAGCTGAGAAACCCAGGTTGGGACTAGTGCCAGCCCAGCTGCAGCCCTGAGCTGAGGGTGCAGTGGAGAGAGACCAAGGCCCTGCTGAGGTCCCCCTGCACACATAGCAGTCTGTGATCCAGAGCAGATAAATGCCGTGTCATTCCAGCCCCAAGGCTTGGAGGAGAACAAGCACTGGGCTCATGGCCTGGTGGTGCCTGTGGGCACAAGGTGACAATCAGGCTGGCTGAGTATTCCTTGGGCTGGGCTTCCAGAGCTGAAAGCCATTGTCTGTGCCAGTGATAGGGCAGCAGGGAAGGGAACAGATAGGCCAAGTTATGCCAAGAATGGGTGGACACTGCCAAAGGTGGGCACAGAGCTGTGAGTCAGGCTCCCTGGGCCTAGCACAGCCTCTGATGTGATGTTGGTCGGCCCTGCCCAGATGTGCCTGTGACTTCGGCCCCGGTTACTGCCTTCTACCATGGTTGCATGACACTAGAGGTCGGCGGGAAGCCCCTGGACCTGGATGAGGCCACGTACAAGCACAGCGACATAACCACACACTCCTGCCCACCTGTGGAGCACACTGCACCCTAGACCTGCAATGGGGACAACCCAGGGGCTCTGTCCCACCATCCAGATGGAAGGCACAACCCTATACACCAAGCAGCTGGCTGCACTGGCGAGCTGTTCTCCTGCAGACCCTCTGATCTGCGACATAGTTGTAAATAGTGTTAGCATTGAGGCTGCACTCAGCCGCAGGGCGACTGAGCTCCAAGGAGATGCGTGGGGGTGGCAGCTCAAAGCAGAGTGGACTGAGGAAATAGTTCTCTATTATTTTTATTACCACATGCTTCTGACTCGAAAATATGGAGAATAAAATGTTTAGAGAAACTTTTTTAACCCTGTGTTTGCATTCTCTGCTCTGTGAGGTTCTTAAGCCCAGGGAGGTAGTCTTCCACGGCCCTGGCCCTGGCCCTGGCCCGATGCAGACTAGGTCTCTAGCCTCCACCTGAGCTGCCCTGAGTCCCTGCTCTCTGTTTCTGGCCAGGATTCTCACAATGCCTCCCCAGGGACCCCAGCAAGGGCCTAAGCAGCATCACTTTGCATGGGGCCCTGGCTTGATATGTGCTGTCCCTGCCGTGGGCCAAACCTGCAAAGCCTGTCCAGGCTCCTGGCCTCCCCGGTGAAGCCCTGGACTCTGGGCCTCTTTGTAGCAAAAAAAGAAAACCCAGGTATGAACAGAACTGACACAGGAAGTTGGGACTGCATGCCCCCTGCTGGAGGCTCTGTATCTCTGGGCCTCGGTTTCTTCTGTACTATACCCTTTGACCCAGGAGGCTGTGAGTTGGGTGTAGCAACACCAAATGCTCCTGGCCCCCAACTCCTTTCGGCCTCATAGGAGGCAAATGCCTGGGGGACAGGGAATGAGGCTTGGATTGGCTGCTGCTTTTGCTTGGTCTCAAAGAGGAGCTCGGGACAAGGTTAACAGCTCCACGTGGAGTCCATCTGTTCAAGGAATTCTATCTGGAGAAAGCAGCACCCACAGGCTCCAGAGAGGGTCCCAGAAAGTGTGCTGAGGTCAGGGCAGAAGTTCTGTTCTGTAGATGCCAAGCTCACATTACAACCTGGACCCAGGCCAGCAGACACAGACCCTGGTACAGGGCAGAGCTCTACCTGGTCCCTGTCAAACCCTGAACTTGATGCAGGGCTCTGGGTGGCAGGGGCCCAGCTGAGCCTCAGATGGGGGCTGGAGCTGTGAGGATCAGAGTCAGGTTCCAGGGAGGGCCAGGCCTGGTCACTGAGCAGACAACCTGCCCACCAGGATGCAGGGTAGAGAGGCAGGGGCTCAGTCTTGCAGGGCCTTGGGAACTCACACCCATTTGGTCTCATGCAGCCTTGGGATCCCACAGCCAGGGAAGGGCAGTTGTCCAACCCTGTGCTGTACACCCCCTACTACATGTTTTCTCCTTTGAGGCAATGCTGGAATTCTGGAATGTTCTGGAATCTTCCCAGGAACCTCCTGTAGCTAAGGGCAAGAGGCCACAGGGGAGAAGGGCAAACACAGCTGGGGCTGAGGCTGGGGCTGGGGCTGGGGTTGGACTTGGGCTGGGGTAGGGGCTGGTCTGGGCTCAACTGTCTAGACCCAGAAGAAGTCATGAGCACCCACAATTGTGTTAGAGGGGATAAGGCCGTAAGGGGGACAGTGCCAGGGCCAGAGTCCACACCTCTAATCCTGGACTGTTTCCTAAGACATGGGCTCCAGTCCTGTTCTACCGACTGCCAAGAAGAGCAAACATACAAGTGGCCAAACAATGCAGCCCAGTCCTCCAGCTGGCCAGCCCCCAGGTTCCAAAACACCTGAGAGTCCACACAGAGCCTGAGAGAGACGTCAGGTCTCCTGCTCTGGACAGGAAGGAGAGAGAGAGAAAAATGACTGTGCGATGCAGAGGAGGAGGAGAAGGAAGAGGAGGAAGAGGATGAGGAGGAAGAGGGAAGGTGCCGACTGGGCACTGTGAAGCAGGAGGGAAAGTGGTGCTTCTAGTGGTGGCATGATGGATTGGATTGTGCTCTTTACATTTATGACGTGAATTTATTTCAGTTTTCTTTTCCTTTTTTGTCACTGGACCCATTTTCTGTGTTTTTCTGCTGTTTGTTTTTTGCTTGTTTTTAGTGCTTCCCAAGAAGGGCTTTCCTTCTGAGTGCATCCCAGGGCATTAGCACCTTAGCACCCCTTGTCCTCCCCAGGACAAGTCAGCTCCCTCTCACCAGCATGCTGTGCCATGAACCCACCTGCAGACATTGCCAGCTGTGCTGGTGCAGTCACCTTTCAGACCCCGACCTACACACAGAGCATCCCCATAGAGCCCTGCACGTGACTGAGAGCTGGGAGCTTTCATGGAGCCAGGGACACACGGTATTGGGAAGCACCCCAAATACAACTTCCCTACCCTCCGACAAGGCAGGGTCACCCCAAGACACAGCCAGAAACCCGAGCAGGCCTCAGAAGGAGGGAAATGTGTGAGCTGCAGGCCACAGTGGTACTGAGTGGGAAGAAGGAGATGCAGGAGATGCCAAGGAGACAGCAGCACCCACTACCCATCCAGCACCATCAGCCCTGTGTTCAGGCAACTGTACACCAGGCATTGGAACTACAGCCCAGCCTCCCAAGCCAGTGTGCTCTGACCCCATGAGCCACAGCGCCTGCACTCACATGCACACAGAAACACTCGACCCCTCACTGGGGCACAGAGGAAACCACTGGGACAAGGATGCGTGGCAGCAGGTACAGAACACACTGCAGGGTTCATTCTCATAGTGAAGTGGCAAAGCCCACAGTGGAGCTCACCCCCACGTATCCACTCTGGAGGGCAAAGCACAGTGGTTCCTGCAGTGCCCACCCCACACTTGTCAGCACTTCTTCTGCCTGTGTAGGAGTTCATAGCTCGCACTTTTAGAAACTGTACAAGGAGCAACTGAGAGGCTGTTGGCTGGGAGCCACTCCTACTGGTCCTTCTGCCTCTACCATGGCAGGCACAGGGGTGGCCCCCCAGAATTTGAGGTCCTACTCTGCAGCTTTTCTGCTAGTGGGCGTGGGTCTGCGGAGACCACAGGGTACCAGAGACAAGGAAGGCTGCCCTGAGCGGGTGACACTGAGGCTGCCCTTGGAAAATGAGCATACCAACCCCAGCCCCACTGCAGGGTCTCAATATGGTCAGGGCCTCCCTGACAGTCAAGGCCATGACAGCACCCCTCATCTCATGGGTCCACACCCCAGTCTGGAGAGCATGGCCCTGCAATGGGGGACACTCACAGGCAGCTCACTGCCAAGCTTGGGAAAATTCCTGTGCCCACAACTTTCTGCACCTTCTAGCGAGACAGAGGTGCATGGCCTCTGCCTGGGGTCTGGGTGGGCCCCCATTGTACCGCTCCTGTTGGGTCAAATGATGTCCCATCACACGTGGGTTGTCCTTCCTTTCTGGCTTTTAAGAATAGTGCTGCTGTGCCAATCTCCTTTGATGAACACGCACACTAAGTCAGAGGAGGCTTGTCCCAGTTCTAGAGCCTCGTGACCCCAACTGCCTGCACTGGCCCTTTGCTGGCCTGTCCCCAGAGGCTGGGGACACAGGTGGGAGATGGCTGGAGCCCCACCATACCCTGCAGGTGTTCTACCCTGCCCCAGCACTTGCTAGGTGGTCTGTGCCCTGAGGTGCCCCGCCCAATCCCAGGACTGGGGGAAACTGAGAACAGGGCTGGGCGCCCTCATCTCTGGATGGCCAGAACCCCAGTCAAGTTCTCTCACAGGGGCTCCACCCATGTAGCGGGTGTCAGTCTGGGAGTAAAAGCTGCACTGCCATGGGTGTCACTGCTCTCATTCTTATGGCTGGGCAAGGGACAGACATTCTGGGTGGGAACAAAACCGCCGGCCTTGGTGTTTAATGTCCTTAACAGTCCAGGGCTGCCCATGCAGATTACAGGCCAAGCCAAGTGAGGGGGGTGCCACATGCAGAGGCGCTGGAGAACACCAGAGACAACAAGGCCGCACCTCAGGGAAGCTGCACCATGCGGCTCTGACAGGGTCAGCACCACGTGACAGCTGCAGTGAGGTTTGGCTCCCAGGCCTGCAACCAGCTTCCCTGCTCTGAGAGGCCCCAGGACCCACTGTGGGAGGCCAGAGCCGAACCCCAATGTGCCCAAGATTTGGGAACACAAGAGCCTGGCCTCATGCAGGGTGAAAGACAGGAAGCGCTGCTGCTCTGGAAAAAAAAGCTGCCATTCGCTGTCTTTGATCTGTTACACAGAACAAGTGTCTCATACCTGTCACACACCTCTCTGCCACAGGCTCCTTGAGGTGCTCCAGCTTGGCCCTAACCTCTGAACTTTACCCACAGGAAGAAAGGCTCCTCAGGCACCCTGTAGACACCTTCATATGGAGCTTACAGCTGGTACTGCGGACCACGTTCACCCAGGGTCCTGCAAGAGAGCTGCATCACAGCCCACGGACACTCTGACCAGGCCCTAAGCCAGGTGCCACATGGAGTGGAGGCCCTGCAAGGTCCATGGAAGATCTCAGATACTGCACCCAAGGAAGACACAAAACAGACTCACCTATGCACCAAGGCCACCTATAACATCTAGAGTCTCCCGTAGATGCATAGGGAAATCGTAGGCTAGCAGAACCCACTGGACTTTGGGCAAGACAGACAGGTGGACCCTAAAGGTCAGCTCTGGAATCGGGTCACCATATGGCAGCAGTGCCACTCACAGTTGCATGGGCTCAAGACAAAGGCTACCGAGAAGCTCATGGCACCAGCTGAAGGGGCCAGGGGCATCAGCCCAGAGTGCTGGGAACTAGCAGAAGGCACGTTGGTCAGCTGATGATGTGAGATTTGTGCTCTGACACCCTGGGCTTCACAGCACCTACACCGGCCGACTCAGATTCACACACGTGACTTCCATGGTGTGGAGTTGTCCTCTTTGCCTAATTAGGCTCAGCTGGCCACATGTAGGGGACACAGACTGGTCCCTTATAATGGCTGAAGGGTCAGCCCAGGTTATGGTGCCCTATGTCCTTTACCCGTGCCACCATGACCGTGCCAAGGACATAAACAGGTACAGGTACAGGATGACACTCCTTCCTACTGCCACTGGAGATTCGCTGAGCTTTCCACCAACACCTGACATGCATCCCATCATAAGGCTCTCTTCACACTTCACTGTTTTCTCTGATGCTCAATCCAGGTTTCTCCTTCGGAAAAACTCAGGTGGCAGAGAGCCCGGGCCAGCACCACCCGCCTGTCTCAGCCTTTGTGAGGTCAGGCTTGGCCACGGGAATGAGAACGTGGCCACTGAGAGGAGGGCCTTGGAGCTGTCAGCCTGAGGACTGTGCCACACACAGAAGTTGAGGGACAGCAAGAGAGCCAGGGGACAGCAGATGGCTGGGTTGACAGGGGACAAGATGGGGACCCCAGATTCTGAGTGCTATGTGGGAGCAGTGAGAACAGAGCTCTGGCTCAGCCAAGGAAAACATTTTTGCTAATTTTGCTAATTTCCAAGATTTGGACAAAGTAACAATTCACGTGACCCAAAATCCTAAACTGCCAAGGGCATTGGTACAGAGTTCCAGAGAGGCCTTTGGACCTCAACTCCCAAAGAATCATTGAGGACAGAAAGGAGGCCTCACAGGCCATGGGGAGACCAGGGATGTGCTCCTTGGAATCACGGGGGTGCTGGGACAGTCATGAGTTTCACAGGGAGGCCAGGGATCATGCTCTGGGGGTCATGGGAGGCTGGAGATACCTGGGCCCAGGTAAGTGAGCTCAAGGTGAGGCCAAGATCACGTCTTCCTAGAAGATAGCTCAGGAGGAAAAACTGAATGGTGATAATAGTCAGTGAAGACAAGTGCCAGGCAGGTGACTGTGTCTGCCCTTCAGGGCCAGTGGCTACTCCCACCAGCTGCCCCAACTCTACCAACACCCTCCTTCACCAACCTATGCCCCTCAGGCTCCCACACAAGCCTCTGTTTGGAGTCCTCAGCTGAGGAGTCTGCAGGAAGGTGTGGCATTGGGCCAAACCTGCACAACCGTGTCCCTTTGTTCCCCTTGGACCTAGGGTCCAGGGCTTCGGGGAAGGAAAGACCTCTCCCTGCCACCTGAGGCTCCATGGCTGGTTCTACAAAATTAACCAAGGACAAGCAGATGAAGGTGGCTGGGGCAGGTTTATTACAGCCCAGGCATCACAGGAAAGATGAACGTGTAAGGCCTGGGGTCACAAAATTTGGGGGCCATGAGATTTGGGGGCTGTAAAACTTGAGGGCCATGAGACTTGTGGTCTCTGAGACTTGGGGCTCTTGTGTGGGTTTGCAGAGGAGGAGCTAGAGCATAAAGGAGGAAGGATGAGGCCTTTGGGAAGCAGAGGGATGAGATGGTCAGGGCTTCAGTGGTGCCACTCCTCATGAAGAGCTTCTCTCCTCACTGAGAGTCACCGGGCCTGACTGCTCTGGGGCCCCATCTTCAGGTGGATACAGCTCCATCTGCTACCAATGGTTCCCAAGATACTTCAGCTCAAGAACTAATATACCAAGGCACATTCTTGGAACACATCATTAGACCCCTTGACACCAAGGTGTGCACTTGGGGTACATTGTAGCCCCCCGGGTCCCTCTGCGACTCTGTCTATGAACTCACCCTCTGGCCAATTCTGAGTGCACGCACCTGTTCCCAGGTGTAGGGCCTCTGTTTGTGCAGGAGCTGCATCCTGGGCCTTCAGCTGAAGACCACAGGACTCCCCTACCCCATCCCACCAGAACAGAAGTTAGATGTTCAGCCTCCGTGGCAGGTGGGGAGGCTCTGTTGCAGGGTCCAGGAGAGCTAACTCATCTGGGATGGGTCAGGGGACTACAGGCCTGGGCATAGGGGCAGCAGTCAGGTGGGTGGTGGTCCAGCTGGTGGCTGGCTGGTCTCTTTGAGTTGAGCAGGCATGATGCAGACGTCAGGACACTCCCAGCCTTTAGGAGCAGCATTCACTATTTGACCAAAGCTTGTTTTCACTCCAAGAAAATGTCAGGAGGACACGAGGGGCAGGGTGAGGGTGGCCTTCTTGGGCACACACATGCACACTTCCTGAAAGGAGGCTGGCACACAGGCACAGGACAACAGCTGGTCTGTCACAGGAGGGGATTTCACAAACTAACAAACACTGGGCAGTGCCTTCCAGTCAGAGAGGCTAGGCTCAACAGCCCTGAGACCTCTGTCCTGGCCTGACCTGGTGGAGGACCTGCCTGGACAGGAGGGCGGGCACAGCCTTCCAGAACATTTCCAGGAGGTTGGCTGCAGAAGCAAGAGCTTTAGAGGTGACTTTATCATAAGCAAATAAACTGTTTCTATTCTCGCATCCATCTCTGAGTCAGGGGACATAAGGGGGCGGCTTCTCTCCTGGGAGGAAGCAGGCTGGAGCGCAGAGTGGCGGGACATTGGGGGAGCACCCGAGGCTGGAGCTGCACTGCAGGGGAAGCCGGGCATCCTCAGACAGGGAGAGCTCAGCAGAGGGCTGCAAGCAAACAGAGGGCAGCCTCAGTCAGTGGGGCACAGCCTGACCAGTGCCCACCAGCCTGCCCACAAACCAGGTCCTGTGAAGCCTTGTCTTCCTCAGTTCTGCTCCCAAAGCCTCTGGGCAAGTGCCCAGGGAGGGTCACCCAAGCCCTCCATAGACATCCACAACCCACTCACTCCAAGGCCATACATCTCCAGAAAAGTACGACGGCTAATTTTTTTGAAAGTGTTTGTTAATTTACTAAGTTGCCAGGAAGACTTGAACTCATGATCATCCTGCCTCCTTTGGTGTTGGGTTTATGGGCACACACCACTAGGCCTGGTCATAGAATTATTTTTTTCAGCTGATCAGCCATGCTCAAACTGCTGCCCAACATCTCGGTGAAGGTGTGTTTCAGAGGCAATCAGCATTTAAATCATCAACTCTTAAGTGAACAGCCTGAACCTATGCATTTTCCCAACCATGGGGATTCAGGTGCTCTGGGAACATTCTGTCAGTTCTACTGGCAGCGCCAGGCCCTGTGCCTTCCCCAGAGTCCAATCTGCCCTTCACTGAAAATGAGTAGCCATGAAAACCTCACAGTAAAACCCCAGGAACCACTGAACAAACCACATGGAACCATGGAGTAAACCACATGGAAGGAACTAAACCCTCAGGAACCACACAGTAAACCCCTAGGAGCCACAACATAAAGCCCTAGGAGCCATAAAGTAAACCACATGGAACCATGGAGCAAACCCCCAGGAACCACAAAGAAAACCCCTAGGAGCCACAAAGTAAACCACCAGGGGCCACAGAATAAACCACATGGAACCACAGAATAAACCACATGCAACCATGGAGCAAACCCCCAGGAGCCACAAAGTAAACCACCAGGGGCCACAGAGTAAACCACATGGAACCATGGAGTAACACCCAGAAGCCACAAAGTAAACCACATGGAACCATGGAGCAAACCCCCAGGAACCACAAAGCAAACCCCCAGGAGCCACAAAGTAAACCAACAGGGACCAGAGTAAACTACATGGAACCATGGAGTAACGCCCAGAAGCCACAAAGTAAACCACATGGAACCATGGAGCAAACCCCCAGGAACCACAAAGTAAACCACCAGGGGCTGCAGAGTAAACCCCCAGGAGCCACAGGATAAACCACCAGGACCCACAGAGTAAACCACATGGAACCACAGAATAAACCACATGGAACCATGGAGTAAACCCCCAGGAGCCACAGAATAAACCATCAAGAGCCACAGAGTAAAGCACATGGAACCATGGTGTAAACCCCCGAAAACCATAGCATAAACTTCCAGGAGCTACGGTGTAAACTAGGGGTTCATGGGAAAATCCCTAAGAACCATGGGACAAATCAGTCCATAAACAGCACTCCATCAGGCCACTCCTTCCCACAAGAGACCTATACAATGTAGACAGCTCTCTTAGCAACAGGACTTGTTGGGCCTCATCAACTCGGCCTTTCCCTGCACTTCACTTGGGGAAACTGCACATGCTTTTGAGGCTTGATTCCCTGCTCAGAACAATCCACGGCCACCCTGTTCCCTGTGTCACTGCAGGGAATGTTTTGGCTGTGCTGACATCCACAGTCACAACTCCAAGGAAGCATGTGGCACTTGTCTGATCTGCCTTCTCTGGGAGCTGATCAGGAACACATGTCATTCCACCCCGACATGTGCCAGTGCTACAGGCTGGCCCAGCCATCAGGAGGCAGGGCTGCATCCAAAGCTTAGAAGACCTCGGAGGCAGAGAAGAGATCTCTGGAAGGCACAGCAGATGCATCCAAGCACAGATGCTGGCACCTTGACCAACTCCCCTGAGGCCCCCAGGCACCAGGCAGGACAACGGGGCAGGCAGAATTGCAGCTCTATCCTTGAGTTCCTCTGTGGTATGCCAGGTGTCAGGAAAGGCCCATCCTGCAGGGCACCCTGGTACTGCTCCTGGCATCTGTGATTTGGGGCTGTGTCCATAGCAGCCAGGCAGTGTGGGAGCCCCCAGGTCCTGCCCTTGTCAATCTCATGATCTCACATCCTGCTTTGGCCAAGTCTTGTGCAGGATGCAGCGTGGCACACAATGATGGCCTTTCCTTGACAGGGATGGGAGAGGCTGACCAGAGTGGGTACGAAGCTCTGGGGGAAGGCAGAGGTGGCAGAGCAGGGCAACTATGCTGGTGTCACCACCACCTACATGAGGTCCCTGCAAACGAATCATTTTCTGACCCTAAGATGGTTCCTTCCCATATTCTGAAATAGGAGGCTCCGCTTGAGCTAGGCCAAATCCCAAGAGGCCTCTTCTTCCCTGGCTTGGGAGTCATCCAGCACCGCTGGCATGCTCCATGGACACAGCCAGGGAGCTGCCAGGGTGGGAGGCTAGACCTTCTCCACTTTGTAGAACAGGTGGCCACAGCCCAGGTCCTGGGTGTTGGGGCCACACCTGCTCCAGCCCCAAGTGCTTCTGGCCCTCACTTCTTTCAAGACAAAGTGGGCATGCTGCCTGGCCATCTCTGTCCCAGACAGTCAGGGCTGGACACCAAACAGTCCCCAACTAGCACCTGTGCCAGTGAGGTCTGCCTCCTGCCAACCTTGCTTGTGGGTACAGGTCCCCTTAAAGGTCACCTGAAGACTTGTGACCTCAAACACAGGACAACAGCCCATTGACCATGCACAGAGACACTGGCCACATGCCTCTCTGAGGTTGCCCTATGCAGCTCTGGACTTGCTGTCTCTGCTGCCCCTGACATAGCCTTGTGACAGGCTCCTCCCACCAGACAGGAAGCCTCCCCTGCTTGGACTGGGCACCCTCTGTGTGCCCCCTGAGAATGCTGGGAAATGTCTACTGACAGTTTGGTTTGTCACAACTGGGTAACTGTGGGCAGGGCTCGGGATGCCAGCCCAGGAGATAACAACCCTGGATGTACCTAGGTGAGGCTCAGAGCTGTTAAGGTGCCATGGGATGATCTGGGCCAATTTCACCCCAGGCCACCAGGCTCAGGCAGAAACCAAAGGCAGGGGAGGAAGTGGAGGAAGCACAGAGCCCCAATGGCCTGTGCCCTCTCCTATGAGCCCTAAGGCCAGCAGTGCCAATTGTGTGAACACTACACAGTTACTGTCCTTGCACTGGGTGCTGGCAGACTCGAGGCTCTCCCTCAACTGTCTTTGCACTCTGGGGTGTCCAGCCACCTGACAGCTGGCCATGTGCTTAGTCACAAAGGTCTGAGCAGGGGCAGCTCACAGCTGGTCATTGGCAGAATCCAACACAAATCCCAGGGCAATGCCAGCAACCAGCCTCCAATACCACATCCTTTACATGGCCCCATCTCTCCCTCCCCACCACCCAGGCCACACAGGGAGACCCAGGTCAACAGAGGCCCTCTCCATCTGATTGTGGCCTGTCCATATGACCCTGTCTCTGGCCCACCTGGCTGTCACAGTGATGCATACCTACCTGAAGAGGCAGGGGGTAGGATGAGCAGGTGGGCATGGTTGTGGGTGAGCAGAAACCAGTGTAGGCCAGGACCTGCTGGGCAGGGTTGTAGAGGATCTGAGGTGGGGACGATGGGCCATAGGCCAGCTGTGATAGGGGAACCTGCGGCAGAAGGGGTGGTCGGCATTGCACCACCTGTGCCCAGACGTGGAAGCCCTCCCTGAAGTACCTACATGGACATCCTGACACTGTGCTCAGACTGGAGGCAGCTCTAGAGGCCAGGGAGCCTAGAGAGGTGACCAGGAGCAGAGGGGAGGGCTGGAGTGGGACTTGGGGTTCTGAGGCTTGGCCATTGTGTCCTGGGAATAGAACCTGAGAGGCGTGGGCCAAGCACAGGTCTGAGGACATCTCAGGCTATTACTGGACATGACACAACACAAACTCTGGGACAGGGGGCTGAGGGCTCCCCGAGGATCTGGGCTGCTATGTCGGTGGGCTCTGCCTGCAGGTGATGGTCCCAGCTGGGCCATTCACTCACGTGGTCAGTTGTGACAGGGGCTTCAGTTCACTACACACAGACACCCTGAGGGGACAGGACAGAGATTGGGAGCCATCCTGCCCAGCCAGCCCCTAGTAAACAGACACAGGGAGGGCTGAGGATGGGTCAGCCTGGGCTGCTCAAGGGCCAGGCTGAGGGGCTCAGGAGATCAGAGGCTCGCAGTGCCCTCCTGGAGCTTGTTCAGCCAGGCCCTGGGTATGGGAGGCTCCCATATGATTCCACTGAGTGGTTCTGGAGCTTAGGCTGGTTTGCTAGAAGGGGTGGTGCCTCCTGGTTTCAGGGGCTGAAGGGTGAGGTTAGGCCACTCCAGTGAAGGCACAGATGGGCCTGTTGCTATGGAAGCAATAGTGAGTGGCAATTACAACATGGTGGGCAGCAGAACCCTTGCAGCCAGCACCTCCTTTGCCAACAGAGTCCCCAACCCAGCACAGTTCACATGCTGGGAGACACTACTTACCATGTCCTTGAAGGCCCCCAGCACAGCAGCTGTGACAATGCCCATGCACAGGCCCAAGATGTTCAGGACTGTGGAGACCCAGAGCAGCCGGTAGAGGTGGACCACATCCTGACAGCTACGAACACCCACAAACTCATAGTAGGTGGGGGACAGCTCCGCACTGTACATGAGACGGAGCAGCATTACCATTTGCCAAAGTGTGGCCTGATGATCATGTGAAGGCCAAGGCAAGGCCACCCTGAGGTCCAAGGCAAGGCTGCGTGACCACCCTGCGGGCCAGAGCCTGGCTGAATGATGACCCCGCCTGTTAGAACTGTGGCCAGGAGACCTGGCTGTGGTTGGAGCCATGGCCAGCTGAACTGGCTCTGGGTTACAGAGCTGAGGCCAGGCAACTTCGTGTCCTGGACAGTGACTGATGTAGCACCAAGCTCTCACTCACATGGCACAGCCTCCGAGGCAGAGCCAGTCTTGGTTGCCTGCCCAACAGGCTGCTCTCTCCTTCAAAACTGCTGAGCGGGCTCTGAATGTCCCTGGGCCACACAGCCTGGCTGCCCTGGGAACCCTGATACATTCTCTGCCCACTGTGTCATCAGGCCACAGAAAGGCATGGAAGCCAGACCTGGATTTCCTTGTGAAGTGACACCAGGTGAGAGCTAATGTCCAGCCCCAGCCTATGTACTGGTGGGGATCCTAAGGGTCACTCTCTCTTGGTATGAATCTCTATGCAGCCCCACCCTGGTCTGAATCTCCATGCAGATGGCAATTTATATGGGGACAGTGAGTGCCTTGGAGTGGGACCAAACATTCTAAGCTAGCAGCTACCACCAACCTGACCAGGCCTGAACAGCAGCCACCCAGGGCTCAAGTCCCAACTGTCCAGGGACAATGAGGAGGCAATGCCTGGGGACAAGCTGGGGCTTCCAAGGTACAGGAAGACACTGCCCAGACCATACCTGGTGGAGGCGGTAGTTACACAGGAACCAGCTGACTCGGGTGGTGGCAGGCACCCCCAGGGCCCATGATGGCACACAGATGGGGGAAGCACTCACCACTGCGAGTGGCATGACTTCCCCAGTCTGGACCAGGGTCCAGGAGAGGACAACCAGGGCCATGCAGATGGGCCCCAGAAGCCACATGACTAGTGCACACACAGCAAGCCAGCCCCCATGTCACTGATGTTCTGTGCTAGCTCTGTCCCCTCCCACCCAGAGGGCAGCACCTCCTCAATGTGGGATGCACCTGTATTTGGTGAAGTGGCCAGGCAGGACAGTGGCTGTGCTGCCCTCCTCTTCACACCAGGGGACGAGAAACACTCAGTGCTCTCATGTACCACTTTACCCTATGGAAAAGGCTCTGGGATCTCGGCTTGTGGTCCCTACCCTGATAGGGCACCCCAGAGGCTGTTCCAGAGGCCAGGACATGCTTAAATCCCTTCCTGGCCCATGCTGCATGTACCTCCGAAATGACGCAACATCTCTGAACCTCTGAATTCCCGCCTGTGAATCCGTATCAGGACTGATTACAGTGCTTTGGGATTAGAGCAAATGGGAAACAGCCATGGAGGCCTTGCACAGGTGTGCTCAGGCGCTGCACAATGTGTGCGTGTGCATGCGTACATGCACGTGGCATACCAGCACCACTCACCTCTCACATGTGTAGAGGTCACAGCAGTAGCAGGTGTTGCTCCTCACCTTCAACTGGCACTTGCCCATCAAAGAGTAACAGGTGACCTGGGGAGAGGAACAGGTGCAAAGCAGGGCCAGGTCTATCGCCCAGTGTGGAAGGCCTCAGGTCAGGACCCTCCTGAGGGAGTTTGCATTCGGCCCCCCAAGTCTTCTTCATCACACAGGTACAGGCCATCGGCGGGTTCCGGGGGACCCACACACACTGTTCTTGGCCTCTCACCCTGCTAGAAACTGGGTAGAGTCACACAGCAGCTATCCATGGCCAGAAAGCTAGGCATATCTAGGACAGTGCCAGCATCACCCCAGTTTTCTGTAAGGATTAAGCTGGTGAAAACACTAATGGAAACACCAGGAGCTGGACTGAAGAACTGCAACACTGTGTCACAGAAACAAGTCACAGCTGTGGTTCCAAAGAAAACAGAGGACATTGCAACGCCACGGCCAGCACAACCACACAGGGATGTTGTGAATGTCACCACCTACAGGTGAAGGCAGGGCAGGAAAACCTGCTAGAAGAAAGGCAGGCACACAGACACTGTTGGGACTGTGGCCTTGGCAGGGGAAAGACCCAGAGTTTACCTCAGTCTGGTAGACGTCATACAAGTACCCTGCCCCACTGGAGTAGAACTGGCACCTATCCATGCTGAGGGGCCTCAGTTCCTAGAAAGAAAGAAACGCAAATGGATGGACTTGTCATGCCCATTGCAGACCTGTCTGCCATGGCCTCAGACAATAGCATACTCCCAGTGCCAACCAGAGCAGCAGGACTTCTGCATCCAGCAGGGAGGGGAAGAAGCCCAGGGAGGAGCCCCTCTGTCCACTTGGTGGGGCTGGCCATTGGTCAGCATAGGGAAGAGGAAGGAGATGGTCACCTGGCCTGCTGAGCACAGTCCACAACTGTACCACAGATGCCTGGGCTCCTGTCTTTCCCTAAAGTGAAACAGCATTCTACTAGGATGGTAGCAAGGATTTCAGACTAATTCATTCATCCATTCAACCAGCCCATCCACCCAGCCATCCATCCATCCACTCATCTCTAAACACCCAGCTATAGGAGACAATTTGAGTGACTCCTCTTGAATGCAGAACAATTGCTGCAACATTAGTTAAATCAAGTCTTTTTGGGGCTGGGGATTTAGCTCAGTGGTATAAGTGCCTGCTTGGCAAACGCAACGTCATGAGTTTGATCCCCAGCACCAAAAAAAAAAAAAATCAAGTCTTGTTTCCACGTACTGATACGCACAGAGCGGGCTATGCTACTCCTTCTCCCTTCAACTGGCTCTAAGCAACACAAATAAGGCTTCAGAGGTACTGATGTGTCATTCCAGAGGCCAACCTGACAGTTTCCTGTGTCCTGGCATAGTGCTTTCTGTACAATACTGAGCTCAGTGGGATTGCAGAACCACTCAGCTCTAGGAATGTCAGCTGAGTATGAGCTTTAACGTAACAGGCTATGAGTCCCCAGGGCACAAAAGTTTACATATCAGAAACTGAAGCAACAGCCTCCTAAATCCACTCATCTGCTACCCTAGTTTTTAATCAGCACTGGGGATCGAACTCATAACCATGCGCTTGCAAGACAGGCACTTATACAGCTGCGCTAAATCCCCAGCTGCCACCCTAGTCAAGTTATGCAGACTGGTCTTTCTGCATATCTGCCTGCCTATTACAAAGATGCTTTTCTCCCCACCTGGTTAGCCAGCTCAAGTTACTCACATAGTTCCCATCATCCTCACTGTCACTCATCTTTGAACCACTCCTTTCTTCACAATATAATAAATTCTGGGAGAGGCCTTGGATAAAGGCCTTTGTTCATATCCTCATTTGAATCAGGCTTAGGACGCCTTGATTGCCTTTAACTTTGAATATGTCTTGGTGTCAGCTCTTGCTGTGGGTTGCATTGGAGGTGGTATATTGGAATAAAATTGCCGGGACTCCAATAATGTTTCAATTGGTTTACAAATATAACTTTGCAAATCGTGAGGAAGATTAGAAAAAGGATTACAATACTCAATATTTAGATTACAATATTCAATATTTGGATTACAATACCCAGCTTCCACATATCCCCATTCATTTATCTGTTCCTCCCTGCCCATTTGTCCCACCCATTATCCATTTGCCCACATCCAGCCATATGCGCCTGCCCATCCAGCCACCCACTTATTCATCACCCACCCATACATACATACCCAGGCTTCCATACTTTTCCATCTGCCCATCCTGCCCATCCCTCCCTCTCTCCTTCCATCTCCCACTCACCCATCTGTCCCTATGCATCTCTCCATCCACCCTTCCACATCACCCTGTCCAACCACTCAACCAAACACTCCTCATATCCCTATGGTCCTTCCAGAATTCCTGGAGCAGGTCAGCATCAAACAGCAGACAGAACTCTTGCCTCAGGTGACACACAGACCACTGAAGGGTCAGGCTAGTGCCCTTGTGATTCCAAAGTGCTTACAACTGCTGGGCCAGAGGGTGCAGAAATTAAAATGCCATGAAACCACATAACCTAAAGGATGGGGACCCTGTCTGCATGCATTTGGTCTCTTTCCCAAAGCATTGCTCCTGCTGCTCTGGCAGTCGATGGATCGATTGGACTCCTGTGTGGACACTGTCGTGAGGGGGCAGGGCAGGTGTCACTTCTGTGTGGACGCTGTCCAGGGAAGGCAGTCATACTGGGGCATGAGGGCCGTACTCACCATGTGCCGTGCTGCAAACACCCCATCCACAATGGCGCAGCAGAAGGCGGCCACCACACCAAAGCTGATGAACACAATGGCTGCCACCAGCTGGAAGCGAGAGGCAGAGGACAGAGATGTTTGTCTGGCCATTCAAAGCCCAGCTTAAACCCAAGTTCCCAGCACAACTCTCCCCAGCTCCCTCCACCTCTCTCAGGACAGGCCACCCTAGGGTGCACCTGTGTGCCTTTCTCCTCAAACAGGGACACACGGAACTCCCTCGATGGCGTGCACAGCCCCTACCCCTCACATCTCCTGAGAAGGGACCTCAGCCTCCGCTACAATTGCACAGACGTGCACACTCACACACACGCAGTGTGTGCACTTTGTCTCTGAGGTAACCAAGACCCCTCTGCACCCCTGCATAGCCTGTGTTTGGTGATCCTGGCTCCACGAGCAGCTCAGTAGTGACATGAAGGCTGTTTAAACAGCTTCCAAGTTGTTCTCATGGTGAACTCTACCCAGCCCCTAAATACAGCCTCCTAAAACAGCGGGCTTACCCACACAGGTGTCTATGGGATCAACTCCTCAGGTGCACATTAACACAGTGTTTTCACAGAGGACACATTTAGGCCTTTTGCGCTTTATGATCGAGAGAGTTTGATAAAAACACTCGACTGGTTCTTTTGCTCATTTTCTCCTATCCTGAATGACATTTTGAAACTATTGGTTTTTTAAGGTCTGACAATCTGATGGGCAAAATAATCCTCACTTTATTTCAATTTGCATTTCTCTGAATATCAGTGAGGGTGGACACCTTTCTTACATTTGTTGGTCACTTTCTTATGTTTTTTAAGTTTTTCTTGTAAAACAATTCCAGATTAACCAAAACAAAGAGGAAACTAGTTTCCAGAGCCTCTGTTTACCCTCCATTCAGCTCCTTACTGTCAGCGTCTTCAAACCACAGTGACCTCCCCATATCGGTGATGCCTGTCCCCAGCTTGGAGTAGCTGGTCCCGGAGACACGGGGTGGCCAGCATCATCCCCACACTTTATGGAGGTGTGAGGTATACCACATCTTCAGCAAAGGTAGCCATAGTGCTGTCCCCAGGTGCACAGGTAGGGACCCCAGCCTGTGGTACAGCTATACTAGTTCACATTGCAATGGGGCCACTATCTGCATGTGCTTCCCTCCCTGCCCTAACCTACTTTCCCAGAGATCATTGACACAAATCTAAAGGGCAAACTCTAAGAAGGCTCCAAATCCCCCTACCCCGGCCCTGTTCTCCCAACCTCAGCGACAACCCTGTAGGGACACTTTCTCTTTCCTGTGTTCTTGGCTCTGTGGCTTTTGTACCGCACTATGCTATGGTTTATGTCTAGATGTCTTGTGTAAGCCTCACCATAACACAGGCAGGGTTTTGGAGAGGTGACTGGATCATAGGGTGCTGTACTCATGGGTGGACTCATCCATTGATGGGTTTTTAACTGACCCACTGTTAGGAAGAGACTGTCTGTGGGGGCGTGGCCTGGAAGGCTCTTCCGTCTCCCCAGCTCCTTCCTTCTCTTCTTCCTGCTTCCTGTCCTCCATGCAGTGAGCAGCTCTCTACCACCAGGTCCCTCTGCCATGCGTCCTGCCTTGAAGTCATCAGACTAGAGACTAAAATCTCTGCAAACTGTGAGCCAAACTGAACCTCTCCTCCTTTAAAGTGTGGATGTTGGATATTGTGTTTCAGCAACAAGGAAAGTGACTAAGCCACAGTTCCTGAGTCGCCTTTGCCTTCCTCCACAAGTCCAGCACTGCCCCCCTACTTGCCAGCACACATGCAGGCCTGGGAACTCTTGTGGCTCCCGTAAGGGGTGCCCTGCCATTGTGTTTTGCTGTGGGATCATCTGTAGGGCAGGCATCTCGACTCAGCTTCCTGGAGTTCACAGCAGCCTTGCTGGATGCCCAAGGCCTCCAGAGGGTCCACAGCCGTGCTCCTCATAGTACTCCACATGGCCATGCTGGTGGGCTTTTGCTAAGGTAGTGGTAACTGATGGTGCTTTAGTGAGTTCTAGTTTGCATTTCTCTAATTGTGAGACTGAAAGTCTGTCATGTATTTAAGAGCTTCCTGTAAATTACCTGTTAATTCCACGTCCTCTGCTGGGTGTTTTGGCCCTTGTCCCACACAGATGATGTAGTAAGTCTGTACACAGGTGAATGCATGTGTATCTGTATGCAGGAGCCATGTGCACGGGCACACACACACAGCTACATTGGTTTCCTGCACTGCAGTCTGTCTCTGACCGATGACCAGGTGCAGTGTGAGGTGCAGGCTTGACTCTCCTCTCTCACTTGAGTGGGAGAGGAGCACTTGAGTGGGAGGGGTTCCCTTCCTGAACTGGTATTGCTGTGAGGTGATGTGGGTTCCTGGGGCTCGCCTGCAGGAGGAGTCCTCAGCTCTCCCTGAATGTTTTCCAGCATGGACCCTCACCCATGTGTCCAGCTTCACTCAGAGTCAGGTTACAGGGCCACACCGGAGGGACACGTGTCCAGGCCTGACTCTGCCACTGGAAGGGAGTGTCCCCCCGCCTACCCATGTCCACCCTCAGCAGCTGTGCACTTCTCATTGGGCTGTTCTGCGCACTAGACTTTGTTGCGTGTTTGTTGCGTGGGGGACAAGGTGTCCTCCAGCCAGGTGTGGTGTGTCTGTGTGCCTGTGCATGCATGTATACTCTGTGATGGGTGTCAGTTTCCATGCCAACTCCAGAGCGATAGAACCATGTCTGAGTACGTTAGGGTGCTCTGTGTCTGTGTTTTCCTGCTCCTGGGCCCCAGAGACTGGACAAGGATGTAGATGAGCCAATGTGACATTGCTGGGGGCCTCCAGTGGCCAGTGGTACTATGGCATGGAATGTCACCTAGAGAGTGATGCAGTGGACCCGATGTGGAGGTGACCCAGGACCACCGTCAGCCAGCACCCAGTGTGAAGAGGATGAAGCCAGTCAGATGCATTGCCAGGATCTGGGTAGAGGCCACTCATTATGATATCTGCCACAGCCTGGCAACAATGAAAGGGGCAAAGATCCTTAAAGTGCGAAGAATACAATCATCCCCAAACCCAGTTGGAATCAGTTATATGTCCTGGACTAAACAGGGATCATACTCTCCTATCTTAGGGACAAACTGTCCTCAACCCACCCCCAACTGCCTTAAGTATCAGCTCAAGGGCTTTGCTGACCTCCTGCTCTCAGAGCCCTGGCCCAGGGCCTCTTTCCTCTCCTGCCCAGGAAGAGCTGGTTAGCACACCTGGGCTCTGGGAAATGGATCTCAGTAGAGTCGGGGGCCACACTGGAAGAACCAGCAGCAGCTGGCTGTCAGCACACTGTCTCATGCTCCTGCTGGAACCCTGAAAGCCATGAACAGATGTAAGTTTTGACCCAAAGAGCTCGCCTTCACGCCTGCACCACAACCACCAGTCCTGGTGGCTTTGAGTCACACAGCGCCTTCTGAACAGGCACTTTCCTCATTGGCCTGGCCTGCTGCCCTCCCCATGCCCTGTCACTGGACCCCCTACCAGCTGCCTTAGAGCTGCCAAGGGAAGGGGGGTCTCTCTCTCCTTAGAAATCTAGGCACTGTGAGGCAGGCACCATGTGACCCAGTGTCCTGAGTTCCCACAAGGCAGGGGCCAGAGGTGCTATCCCTGCTTATCTCAGGAGACTCACTGCAGATGTTAGCAGAAATCCCCTCCCACGGCCTCCAGATGACCCCATCTCTACCCTGCCTGGTCCATCCAGCTGGGGGTTCAGGCTGCTCCACCCCTAAGCCTTGTATACGAATCTCCCTGAGGCTGAGAAACCACACAACAGCAAGGCTTCCAGTCCCAAGTGCCCAGCACCCAAGGGACCCAAAGGGGAGCTGTCTTGGCCACGGCCCAGGCCCTGATCCCTCATAGGGGGCGTTTTCAGTCTGTAATTGACTGCTTCTCAGTTCCCATGGTTCTTCTACATCAACATCAGTAGATTTTAAACCCTGACCCACGAGGGTTCTAGGGTGTCTATATGTTTGCATGCCTGTCTATACATATATGTGTGCATGTGTGCCCATGTGTGCATGTTACACATGTGCACATGTACTTACATGTATGCATATGTGTGAGTTGTACGCATATGTTTGTGTGCCTGTGTGGCTATGTATACCACACAGGTACATATGTCTTTATTTACACATATTTGACTGTACATGTGTATATATTTGTGTACAATTATGTGCACGTGTGTGCATGGGTGTCTACATTTGGACCAGAGGAATGTGACAAATGGTCTTTCCTCCTCTGGCCTTGTTTGCTGGCTGAACTGCAACACTGTGGTGAAATCCATGACCCGTGTGTCTGGGGAGCAGCGAGGACCACTTGTCCAGCAGTGGAGAAATCAGAAGCTGAGCCGATCCAGAGTTGTCTGGCCACTGCCGGAGACTAACCTAATAAGGGCAGAGATGATGGAGGTGCCATCCTGATGATGAGATCCCACCTGGAGTCCACAGGAAGCACTTCCAGATGCTGTGAGGCTGCAGGGGGACTTTGGAGAAACTGTGGGGCACAGCAAGCTTGGCCCTGAGCTGAGGCCAATCATGCCAGCCTGGGGCTTGGAGCCCTGCACAACCCTATCTACCTCTGCACATGCTCAGGATTGATTTCCCATGACTTTAAATGACAAGAAACCAAGGAAGAGTGCTACCGAGCATCTGGACACGCCTAGGTGTGGCAGTTTTCTCTGCAGCTAGCAGCATCCAGGCTGGATCCCAGCCCTCACAGGAGGAGGTAGCTGCCCTAGGTAACTAGAGGCTCTGGCACAGGTATCCCCATGTGGCCAGCCCTGTGCTCCCAACTGCTCCCCCAGCTCACGTGGCAGCAGCTGAGGCTCAGGATGGCTCCACGTCCCCAGGTCACACAGCACTAATGGTGGCCCAGAACATCACCTGTCAACATCGAGCTAGCATCAGTGAGGCTGTGGCTGTCATGGGAAGCCAGCCCAGACGCTTCCCAGAAAAAGCACAAGGCAGGATGGGAGTGCATGTGGCCCTCCAGAGGCTCTGAAAACCCAGCAAGCAGCCTGCCTCAACTGCTCAGAGCTGGACCCGTTGCCCTGGCCACTGCTAACCCCTGGGTTCCTGTTGCCCACTGGGAGGTCCACATTCTGTCCAGCAGAGCCACGGGCCTGGACCACACCCACCAACAAGGATGAGAGTGGCTGAGATGACATCGCCTTGTAGGCAGAATAACTGCTAGAAACAAGTAAGCAATGCAGGGTTCAGGATGTGAGATGAAATCCAGACTGGAGGCCACAGGCAATGCAAAAAAAAGTGAGGAAACAAATCTCACGAGAAGAATAAAACAATCAGGAATGAATTTAACAGGGAAAGCACAAAGCTGGAAATGTCACCATACTGGTGACGGGAGCTAGAGAAGAGGCCCAAACGACACTGGACAAGGAGGCCAGGCTCAAGCCACACTTCCAGCCTCAGCTCCCACAATGCCTGGAGTGTGCGCTGGTGCAGGGGGATGCACAGACCTGCGGGCAAAGCTGAGAGTCCAGGCACAGACCTGTCCCTGCGGTCTGCTGCTCTCAACAAGGGCACCAGGCCACTCAAGGGAGACATGGGCTTCTCAGAAAGTGGTGCTCAGACAATTGGAAAATCCCAGAGAATGGACATGGTGCCGACCTGCACTGTAAATACAGACTAACTTAGTGTCAAATGCCTACACACATTAAAGCCAGAAGAATCTTAAAGAAACATTGGCAATCATTGCACCCTTGGATTTGACAACTGACTCGTGTAGGTGCTAACAAAAGCCTGAGAAAAAAACTAAAAATACGCTCATTAGACTTCATCAAAACTGAAGACCACTGTACTGAAAGGACAATGACAAGACCATGAAAAGACAGCCCGCAGAACAGGAAAGAGTATGTACATTTAACAAGCAATTCATGTCTAGGATACACAGGGACTCTGGGAATGATGAGAAGAGAAGCAATCCAAACAAAAACAAGCAGAAGATTGAACAGAGGTTTCTCAGAGAATGGAGAGAGACCTGTTGCCCTTGGACACCAGGAAAACACCACTCAGGCCTCATGCAGACACAGCAGGTGCCTCACACACTGGCCAGGAGGGGAGCAATTGGCCCCGCCTGCCTGTGGCTTGGGAAATCATCAGGGAGCCCCTCACACAGCCAGACACAGTTCACCATACTGCTAGTGATTTCTGCCTCAGTATATTCCCAACAGAAGGGAAGGGACAGTCCACATAGACACAGCCCAGGCACTTCATACAGGTCTGCAAGTGCCCCTCAACAGCTAAGCGACAGAGACAACTGCATAACTGTCAGCCAGAGAGTGGACGGGGGACATGCTGGACTGTCACCCACCCCCTCAAGGGAAGGCGGCTCTGCACCACCACGTGGGAAGCTCCAGGGCATTGTGCTCAAGGATGGAAGAAGAAATGAAAGGCCGCCTGGTGTGTAGTCCCACTCCTAGGTCAGTCCACAGCAGCAGTGCTCAGACGAGGCCTTGCAAGGCACCAAGGGCTGGGTGGGGCTAGCAGGTGCCACAGTGACTGGGCATCCTAGAGCTGCCCACAGACTCTGGAAACCATGGCACTGAACATGTTCAGTGGGCAGCTGCATGGATGTCTCATTAACAACATTCCTAAAAAGGGAAGGGTCAAGAATTGGGCTGCTGGGACCAGGGAGGCCCATGCAGCCACACACGCCACCCTGCACCTGGGTGCTCTGCCCACCCTGCTTCCCCACCATTTGAACTCTATGGGGTCCATGAGAGGGGCACCCAGGCCTCCACGCCTGAATCCAAAGGTGCTGGGTGCTGCCCTGGCCTGAGACCCGCATTCCCAGGCAGCCAGGCATGGGAAGTGGGCTGGTCCCTGTCCGTGTGCAGACCTGTGCTGCCGGCCAGACCTGCCGAGGAGCTCCTGCACCTACTGAACAAGTGCAAGTCAGGCTGCAACACCTCACCTCACCCTCCCTGGGACGTGAGCAAACTCACTCCACCAGGACAAGTCAGTCCTGGCTACCTCCCCTGCTACTGGAGACCCCACCTTCACAGCCCAGGACAGCCATGGGAACACATGCATCACACACTAGTTCCTCTAGCCTTGTGACACAGTCAGGTGACAACTTGCAAGGGTCCCGCAGGCATGTGGGGCTGAAGCAGGAGCAGAACAGCTACTGCCCCAGTGAACCTGGAACTAACTACTTTTTTTTTTAATTTATGTAGTCCATTTTCATCTTTATTAAATTTTTACACAAAAATAGAATAAATTTTTAGTCTAAAAAAATTTCAAAGTTGAGATATTATCTCAATATCAAGATATTATCTCAATGATAAAAATTTTCAAAGTTGAGATATTATCTCAATATCAAGATATTATCTCAATGATATCATAGTTCATGAAACTGAAATTTATTTGTTGACAAATATTTAATTGTAGACAAATTCATTTATACCAAACAAAACACAGAAAGCTCATACTTAAGACAATTTAAATATTTATGATTATTACAGATCTGCAGTTAAGTCCCCTTCAAAGCTCAGTGCATTCAGACTGGTTTACCCCTAAGCTGCCATACGTGACTAAGAAACCAAAAACAAAGGATGGTATTTCAAAGGAAAAAAAAAAAGGAAAGTTACAGGTTCGAGACAAACGTGATACTCTTACTTCAAAACATACATAAATATTTTCTAAAATGTAGAACAGGAAGATTACATGGAAAGATTATCACACACCTCAACTTTTAAAAACTAGGAAAAAAGACCTTTATGTACTCAAGACCGAGGATCAATCTATGCAGATTTTCAACTATTCACACAAGTAGTTTAGTGATGACTGCATCATATTAATGGAAGCTTTTGAAATTTTATCCTAGCTCCACAAAAAATAATGCTTTGTGAAATATATGAAGGAAGGTCATTTTTATCAGTCATTTCTTTGGGGGAAAAAAGGCAAAAATCCTATGATGTAAAGCAAACTAAAAGAGTTCTCAAAGTAGAAATATGTCTTTTATTTTAATTTTAAAACAGTGGGCTGCCCAATCGACCTAGACCAGAGAAAGCAGAATGAGTAGGGGATGAGGTGGGAGCACACAGACTGCACTGCCAAGAGACACCCAGCTTCAGGTTCTCTTCCGACTTCTCACCAAGGATAAAGACAGACTGTTTGGAACTAACTACTTTGCCAGGCATCACCCCGAAGAGCAGACTCCAATGCCCAACTAGCAGTGACACCCTCTGACATCCACACACATGGCAGTGGTGCCTGCATGCCCACACTGTACATGCACCATCAGCCCAGGCACCTTCCTGTCCATCCTCCTGTCTCCCAGTCTGGGTGACTCCAAGCATTGCCATGGCATCCCAGGGACCTCCTCACGCTGTGCAGGGCCGGGGAGGGCAGACCCTATGGGACCACGCCTGCGGCTGTGGTCCCTACCCTGCCTTGGAAGAAACCTGCTTTCTTACCATTTGTCTTCTGTTCTCCACCAGATAGATGCCAATGATTCCCAGGAAAGAGCCAAAGCCCAGCTGAGACAGGAGAGGAACAAGAGAGGAAGATTCTGGTCAGCAGCCGGTCACAATGCCCTGGAACCCTTTGCCTCTCCACAGGCCCCCCTCCACCCAAGATGTGCTCACTCCTGCTGTGCTGAGCTGGCCAGGAACTAAGCCTCAGCACCACTCGTCTCCTCTCCTGAGTCCTGGAAAACCCTAGTGCACCAACCCTGTCCAAAGACAGCTGTGCAATTCGGGCACTGCGCAAACCCGCTGTTTTGTTTTGTCCAGGGATGCAGGAACCGGCTCTGAGCCCGGCCGGGGCTGGACAGAGGATCCCGGCTGGGAGACAGGAGGAGGGGGGCCATGTTGGGGTGAACGTGCTGGCAGCTGTCTCTAAAGGAAAGGTGGGGGCTGGGTGGAGCAGTGACAGTGAATGCCACTGGGTGGCTGGGACAGCATCTGTCTCAGAGGTAGAGTGGCCGCTGGCTGGTCAACAATGGTCCAGTGAGCTGCAATAGGGGCTAGATATGGGTGGCCTGGGGCCTCTGACCCAGTCACAACTGTGTCAGCCTCAATGCTCTGAAAGTCAGACCCACAGTGTACAGTCACCCCTTATTGGTCACACATCCAAGGTGACACACATGTGGTGGTTCCCGACATGACTCAGAATTCCCACAAGGATAAAAAGACCACTCTCTTCAGTGCTGAGCTTTGAGATTCTACAGTTCACAAATATCAAAGTCAAAAGACTCAAAAAAGTACTGAGCATGGTGGTGCACACCTGTGATCCAGCATTTAGGAGGCTGAGGCAGGACGATGGTTGAGCATTCAAGCCTGGCTTGAACTACATAGTGAGACACTGTCTCAAGAGAACCAAAAGATAAATAAGTATCAAATTCCAGCCAACGGAAGCTCGTGTAAATATTCTGTCTTGCTACCTTTCATTTTCGTTAGTTTGAAAGGACCTTGCTCTGCACTGTGGTGGTTGGAGCTCTTCCTCTGCGATCTCTCCCCAAGATGAGTGGCCTGCATCTCTGCATGAGATGGGGACCACAGGCTGCTCCCTGCGATCTCACAGGAACCCACAGGGCCCAAAGTCACTCAGTCAGCACCGTGTGGTCGCCGCACAGGACTCAGCCTCATGGGAGCCCAGCTCTTTCCTGAATGTCAGCCGGGGGAGGGGCAGGGGACCCTAACCAGGCAAGGACTTCAAGCAAAGAGAAATGGCACCAAGGAAGTGAGAAGATGTTCTGCAAATGCTTCGGGATGAGGCACTGTCAGAGCCGGGAACTGCATTCCAGAGCTCCCCTCCCACCAGAAAATGGGACAGAGAAACTGATGTGAGCCCAGGCCCCAGTACAGGCTTCACGCAGCTGCACTAGAAAGTTTTCTCTGAAAGCTGCTACTCGTGAATTTGTTCCTGAATTAAACACAGAGAAACCACATATCAGAGCACATAAAGGTCAATATAAAGAAAACTTAGATAACATTCTTGGTGAGGAGTTTTCTTGGTTTTTTTGGTTGTCTAGTTTTGTTTTGTTTTTCCGGATTTTCGAGACAGGGTCTCACTATATAGCCCAGGCTGAACTTGAATTCGTGGCCAGCTTCCGGCCTCAGGTATATCACTCACATCTGCAGAGCAAGTGCAGACGCTGAGGGCAGCTTTGCAGGTGCTGTGACTGGTCCAGCCAGTGGTATCAGAGAGGGCCCTGGGGTCAGTCGCCCCACTTCCAAGATGTCTTGGTCTGCAGCCCTACCAGGGCAGCCAGCTCAGAACCCAGGCCCTTCCGCAGAGCTCACAAGAGGAACTTTGTTACTGACAGCAGCAGGGGTGGATTCGCAGCTTGGCCTGCAGGTAGCTTGGAGTTCGGTGTCTCAGTGAATAGACATGGGTGGATGATGTCTGCCCCATTGATGTCCCTTGGTCCTCATGTGACCTTCAGCTGAAGGGATTTTCTGGACGGGGCCAGGGCTCTGGGAGGGTCCCCTCTCGATCCCTATCATATCACCGAGCACAGAATGACCTGCCCCGCCCCCCCCAGGCCCTGTGCCAGCCCTGGGCCCCCGGATGGTGTGAGATACCCACCCTTTGTCTCAGCAGCACCCTGGGGTCTGCACAGGAGAGTCCCCACTCCACAGCGTGGTGCTCCCCACCCTGTGGAGACGCAGAGCCCACCCACAACCCAGCAGACTGGGACTCACGATGATGCCAGGGTAGTAGCCACCCACAGTCACATTCTCCGTCCTGGTGGTGGCAGTGAGACCGATGGTCAGGATGAGGGCAGACACCAGCAGCAGAGACCCCACAAACCACAAGGAGGTCCGCTTCCTCTGGGCAAACCCTTCTGTGAGGAAGACAAGGACGAGTGTCAGTATGACCGGCCCTGGGAGCCTTTTCCCTCCACACGGCAGCACCAAGTCAGTCTCTCCAGAACCCAGGCTCCTTCTCACCCTGCAGACGCCCAGCCCAGCAACCCCGTAGAGCCTGCTCCGCTTCCTTACTCCCCAGAGACCTGGACTCCACCTCCCTGTGATCTCTGAGCCCAGGCCTTGTGCTGCCCCTTGAGGGACCATTTCCCACCCCTGCCACAACCCCAAGGTGATATCCTCTAGGACTGCTGTTGTCATGGAATACATGTCCTGCCCTGACCAGGAGCTGGGGCAGATGGAAGTTCAGCTCTCCCTCCTGCCTCCCAGCCCCCCAGATTCCCATGCCTCCATCTCTGCCCCACACTGCAGAAACTGAATTCAGCACCCACTACATGCCAGGCCTGCTCAGCACCACACACCATGTCCACATCAAGAAGACCTTGCCCTGTGCCCAGGCAGAGTCCCAGGGCATAGCCTGTCACCCGCTCCACACACACACAGAAAGCCAGGGTGTGGGAGGGTCCTTCTGCCACTTCCCTGACAGCTCAGGGCCAAGGAGAAGGCAGCACAAGGTCTAGGCTGGAGGAACAGGAAGACCAAGCCAGCAATCCGCTCCACTCAGGCCAGCTCCTGGTGTGAACCAACCCTCACTGGGAGTGCTGCACTGACCAGCCAAGCTTGGGACTCAGGAGGTTTTGGGACTCTCAGGAGGGTCTTCAGGAAGCTGGCCTCAGCCTTTATCCCCTAACCCTGCCAACTGCCTGGACTGAACATAGGAGGACAGGGCTGGCAGCCATGAGAGACCTGAGAAGGGCAGAGCAGAGGCGCCTGAGCAGCTGGGCCAGGGTGCCTCAGTACTGCACACGGCAAACTGCTCCAAAGGCCGGGATTCCAGCTGCCGCAGTCACAAAAGCAGGTGGGAAGGAACCCCATTGCCTCTGCAGACTCCTCCCCAGACCGAGGAACAGCTCTCGAGAGTTCTCACAGAGGCTGTTGTCCCTTGGACACACCTGCCATCTGGCCACAGCAGAGAGCCATACAGCTGGGCCCACCTCAGAGCACTCAGGCCTACAGATCCATGGGAGCTTGAGCCCAGGTTTCCAAGTCAGTGCTCCATGAAATGTGTGCACATGCAAGTGTGCATGTGAGAGCATGTGTGCACAACTGTGCACAGGTGAGTACACGTATGTGTGCCAGACCTGAGTGATGCATGAGTGTCATGTAGTGAGCAGTGCGTGTGTGTGTGAGTGTGTCAGTGGCTGGACCACAGAAGGGGATGCCTCCTCACGTCTGTGACACACACGCCCACCAGGGTTGTGACTGTTCCACCCAGCCAGCCTCGACCCAGGGCACTGCCGACCTCGGGAGCCCAAGGCAGGAGGACACAGAGCAGGGCTGTACCTCTCGTCCCTGCGTGTCCTGGGGAAGAGTGGAGCCCAGCCCCACTCCAGCAGGCTCTGTGACCTGTGACAGGGACCGTGAGCCTCGAGAGGCCCTAAACCTGTCCTGCCAACTGCCAACAAGGTGTTCACCATGCCTCCTCTTTGCCTTGGGACATTGTGACCCTAGTCCCCCTCACAGAGACTGGAGATGGCTGAGCCAGGCCCTGCCTGCTCAGTAGACCCAGCCCCTAGAATGTCTTCACTCAAAGATGTGCATGACACATCTGTAATCCTAGCACTCAGGAGGCTGAGGCAGGAGCGCCCTTGAGCCCAGGGATTCAAGCCCTGCCTGTGCAACACAGAAAGACCCCATTTCAAAAACAAGCATGTACCCCTCTCCCCACAGGGACCAGGCACTGATGCCAGGGTGGGGGCAGAGGTGTGTGCCCAGTCAACACCGCCCCTGCATTCTGATTTACAAGCAGCACCTCATGTGACAGGAAAAGGACAGAGGTAAAATGCCCACAGTCCTACCCAGCCACACTAGTGCTTGGTGTCCTTTAACTTTTGCTTTTTATTTTTTGCAGTGGGATCTCACAATGTTGCCCAGGCTGGCCTTGAACTCGTGAGGTCAAGTGATCCTCCCACCTCAGGTCCTCTGAGTCGTGGGGACCTCAGGCAGCCTTGGTGCCTGGCTTTGAATTTTTTTCATAAAAGACTGAAGCCAGGTGTTACGTCTTAAAAAGTAAAGTTCCTTACCAGAAGAAAAACTAAATCACTTCCTACATAAGCCATTAAGTCACTCCAGTACCACAGCAGTAGTGACTGGTTAGCAAATAAGGAGCCATAAATAGTGATGAGAAGCTAACCAGACGATCCTCACTGGAGGTGAAAGTGCAGCAGACCTGGACGCCAGGCACCCTGCTAGAGAAGACTTGCAGATCCCCTCATCAGGTCCTAATACCTACCAACCTGGTCATAGCAAAAAGTTTGTCCCAAGCCAGGGATTAAGGTTTGTCCTAGGCCCTGGGCGGCAACCTGGCTCCCGGTCCCTCCAGGAAGAGGCTTCCTGTTTTCCCAGCCCACAGCCCAAGCTGCACAGCTGGAGCTGGGAAATCAACAATTAGCAATTCCGTGAACTGACGGTGAAGTGGGGCTGGCCTAGTGGAGTCTCTGAAACCAAACAATACCCTGTAGTGAGGTGAGCACCTCTGTCACTTCTAAGCAGGAAAAAGCTACTTGGGTTCCTTGAAAGGAACCAGATAGGGCAGAAGAGCACAGAAAGGTGCAGCGTGGGGGCCCAGCTGACAAGTTTGGATCTGTCCTCGTAGGAAAGGGTGTGGGTAGTGTCACAGAGTGAAGATGGACATAGAGTCCCACAAGAGAAAAGATGGGCGTCAGAGAGATGCTGGAGAGAGGACCGGCAGACAGACAGCTTGTGCAGCTGAAGCCGCACAGACCCTTCTGCAGCCGGAGCCTGGAGACAGCTCATGCCTGCCCATCCGTGTCCCACCCACGCAACCATGCCGCTCACCTGTGGTGTCCGGCAGTGCTGCCAGGGGCCCGGGCGCAGGGGCCTGGGGCGGCTGCATCCTGGCTGGGGCTGGGTGCCCTCCAAGACTCCTGGCTGCTCTGGCTCTCACTCTCCGTGTGACAGCAGCGCAGGCCCCGCCCCTGCTCCCGAGCCTTCCCCTCCCCCTGCCCTCTGGCCCTTTGCTGCTCTCTCTCCTTGCTGTCCCATCCTTCTTTCCTCCTGGTCGCGGCTCCCTCCTTCAGCCCCTCCAGCTCCCTCAGGTTTCTGGAAACCAGAATGTGCAGGTAAAGGGATGGGATCTGGTGGCCAGCAGACCCCAGGGAGAACGTATGTGGGGAGGCCTCGAGCAGCCACAGACCAGCCTGAGGGACCTGATGGAGGGGCCTTGCAGGATGCAGTGGGTGAAGCTCTGGCTGCCAGCCTGGTACCTGAGGACCCTGGTCAGTGAGAATGGGCCTCCTCTCTGATTTCAGGGCAGCACATGTGTGTGCATCCTGCAGCCATGCATTCCCCATGCCCCACATCGCCCCCCATGGCACTGAGTGTAGGATTGGGTTGGGTTATGGTGAAGGTGGGGTTATGGGTGGGATGTGGCAAAGGGAAAGGGCTGGAAAGAAACAAGTCACTGTCCAGACTACCTTGCATGGAAGCAGGGAAAATTAGTGCTTTAAGGCTACTAGTTTATTCTTCTAAATCTTCAGCCATGTGTGGTGGTGCACACCTGTATCCCAGCATTCAGGAGGCTGAGGCAAGAGGATCACCCATAGCCTGAGGCCAGCCTGAACTACACAGTGAGACCTTGGCTCAAAAATAAAGAAAACAAAGAAAAATATCTTTCGTGGGCTGAGGTGTAGCGCAGTGGTAAAGCACTTGCCCAGCACACTGAGTGAGGCCAGGGATTCACCTACAGCACTGCAAAGAAACCAACAAAACTTTTTGAGTTAAGGGTATCAGTAGCCACCCACAAAACAGGGAACTTTCAGAAGCATAATCTCCCTAGGATGAGGGTGCTGCCAGAGACGGTGAGGCGAAGCACGAGAGGCCAGACAACAGCAGTGCTGATGAGCACAGGTGCCGTGGCTAGCCACGTGACCCCAACACTCAGGAAACCTGAAACAGAGCCCCACTGGCCAGCACCTCCCCCAGTGCTCCTGGAGCAGAGCTCGGCTGTGCAGTTCAGAGGAGGGAGGGCACTGAAAGCACTAGGGGACAGCGCCAGCCTCAGCCTCCCCACCGGCACCACACATGCTGTGCGCTTGCCACACCCTCCTTATACAGTAAACTCCACTAGACTCTCCTGCATCCTAAATATATCATTTGCCCACATGAGATGCCAAAATATCATGCTTTGGTCATTTGAAAAATTAGTGGGAAGCTGTCAGGCTCACAGTGGAGGAGTAAGTGTTCCAAAATTCCTGTTTTTCATGAAAGTTCAAAACATTGTCATTGGTAGCAAGGACCTTGGAGGAACAGACTTCCTCGTTCATTTTGAGAAAATCTCAGCCAAATACCCCATCCCGTTTTGTCAACTTAGAGCTGATGCTGCAGGAACTGGAACTGGGTCAGACCTTGCCTCCCCTCCATGAGCCACATGCAGCCAGAGCCTGTGACCCTTTCTGGGGTCATGAGACCGTGGAAAAGTGCTATGCTGTGGCTGCAGGCGATGGCAGGCTTTCTGCTACCTTAGCCTCAGTGAGGACATTCAGAAGTAAAGCTTTAAACTCCGACTGCCTGGGGTGAAGGGAACAGTGATAGGCAGGATGAAGGCCCAAGTGCCAGCAGCTTGGCACCGTTGATACTGCACCACCGTGAAAAGGTCCACTCGGTGAAAAGGCAGAGAATGTCTTAGAACTGCAGTCATGTACCACACAACGACGCCTCAGTCAATGACAGTGCATAATTAGGAAGTCTTGGCACTGGTGATGGGGCACCTGCCTCAGCAGAGACATCACACTATCATACACTGAAGAGCAGTGCTGCATTCCCCACCTGTCTATGGCAGCACAGAGCGAGCAAGGTGTCCACTGGTCATGGGACGCTACAGCACGTGTGAGTGTATGCAGTTGTCAGCACCTGGCTGTGCCAGAGACGGTAACACCACCAGCCCAAGTACCTAGACGCTGTGCTTTCCACTGCTGCAGAGGTGCCCTTTGCACACGCGGTTAAAGAGCTTCCCAGAAGCAGCCTGTAGCACTGTGCTGAGGAGCCGGGCATCTTGGCTTACAGCGTCTGTGCCAGGCCACTGGCTCAAGGCCCATCACGCCACCCGACAGCTGGCACCCCAGGGAGCAATGGGTTGGGATCTGGCTATTTTTAAAATATAACTCAATTGAGCTCTTTCAAAAAGGCAGCTATAAGAAGATGAAGAAATCTATCTTCAACCCATCTAGAGATAACCACAGAAGCTGGATAAATTATTATTGGCATCAGGAGAAAATTTATTTAAGCATTTCTGTCATATGCATGTATCCTCCCTAAAGCCAAATTCCTTCCTACTTAGTGTAAATGTCCTGTGTGTCTTCATCCCCACCCCACTTCCTTTACATGAACAGGGGTGGCCTCGGGCATAACCACAGCCTTGTTCTTCTCTCCTGAGACCCTGTCTGGCCCAGGAGACACTCACGTGCCTGTGCTGAAATAAGAAGGGGAACTCTGCCCCTAAGCCCTGGGCCAGCCTCTGCCAGGCCCCTGCCTGTCCTCACCCTCACGTCTACCACTGGAGCACATGGACAGGTGCCAGTAAGACTCTGAAACTCGGGCCTGGGTCTCTAGGCCAAGAGAACAGTATTCAAGAGCCATACAAATGCAGGCCGTTGCCTTCCCTTTGTGTCTGAGCTTTCTTCCCTGCACTGGTGCTCAGGGATGCGTCATGCTCAGGGATGCGTCATGCTCAGGGATGCGTGGTGAGGGGACAAATGACTCCTCTGAAACCTGATCACCCATGAATAATGCAGAGCCAGCAGCAAAGGGATGGAGAGGCTGCCCCGGTCCTGGTGGGGACCTGGAGTAGGGGAGCAGGAGTGAGACAGGAGATGCCCTTGAGACATTAATTTTTAAGAATGAATAACACCTGGCGCAGTGCTGGGAGGCCTTGTGGTGACAATACCCCAGCTCTCCCTCTCCAACCTGGGTAGCTGGGGCCCGACAGCTCAAGTTCCACAAAGAGAGACACCTGCCCTGCCCAGCAAGGTCTTTCCCTACTTCAGATGTGACAGGCACCAGCTTGTTTCCTGCTTTAGCAAAAACATGTATAAAACACACAGGTACCACAAAAGGAGGCACAGGACCTCGCAAGTGCTTAGGGTCGGAAGACACCACACTCCCCCTGCACCAAGAGAACCCCAGTGGGACAGAGGACAGGAAGGCAGCCTGAGCCACACAGTCCAATGCCATGGGCTCGGCCGCCACTGTGCTAAGCCCAGCCTGCACATTGGCCTGGTCAACAGTTACTCCTCAGCTTGCACCTGGGAACAGACCAGGGAGACTGGAGAACTGAGGTGGGATGTTTTAGGAAACCCAGTCAAACTTGCTCCTTCTCATCTGGACTTGTTTGGAAGGCACCTGAAGTCCCCTCTAATTTGAAGGAAGGGTTGCACGGAGCCCATCCCACCCCGTTCTTCACAATGTGCTCTAGTGTTTTGCTGAGAACACCCACTGCCCCGAGTCCCCTCAGCTAATCAAGGTCCTGCTATATGCACATCCTGCATGGTAACAAGTGGTAGGATGCATGGGAATTTGAAGCCTCTTGTATGGTGAGTGTCAGGTCATTGGAGGCCTCAGTGTGGAGGAAGCACTGCCCCTCAAGGCTGGGCATCCTCTGAGCAACCAACTAGATGGGGCACCACTCACCTCAGGCTGATGTTGCTGAGGGAACAGAGGACACAGGGAAAAAGCAGAGCACTTGAGCCTGCCTCATGTATTTTTTCTTTTAAGACGGTCTTGCTATGGCTGGTCTGCAACTTTTGGGTCCAAGCAACCTTCCCACCTCAGCATTCTGAGTGCTCGCAACACCTTGCCTGGCCTGCCTTTGTTTCTCCTTGTGTTCTGCCACAGCACCTGATCACAGGCTTTGACTCAAAAGACCTCATGCCACTGCACATTGCCATCTAACACAACTTGCGCTGCGCTGCTCAGCATCCCAGGTGTGTCGACCAGGCTCATTAGAGGAGCTGATTTAATAAAAACTATGACGTGATACATAAAGGAGTTGCTAGGCAGGACTTCAATGGCTGTCTGTGACACAGGAGTGGTGGGACCCAGAGTGGCCTTCACACACTGGACAGCCAGAGTATCCAGTGAGAGGTCAGAGCCTGGGGCTTATTGCAGAGTTCCATGTGAGCCGTGTGGACCGCAGAGTCCCACGAGATTCTGTATGGGAGCTGCAGAGTCTGCACTAGAAACCTGGAGCCCAGCATCCACAGGCCACCGGAAGAGAGCTCAGAAGCAACCCAGTAGGCTTCCCTTTTTATTCCACCCAGACTACAAACCTATTGGTGGGCACCGTTGGGGGCGGGTCTTCCCCTTGGTTGGTGACTTACATGTCAGTCATCCTAGGACACAGCCATAACTGTGCTTGCTAACACATTCATAGCACATAGCACAGTTGCCTTTGCCCCAAAGCCCTCATCCTGCCTGGCACCACAGCACAGCCACGGAACCTCACCAGGAGGCCAAGGCAGGACTGGGACAGGGACAGGGAGGTTTGTGCACACAGACGACAAGGGGACTGCTGGCAAGGGGAAAGGGGAGGGCGCCTGCATCTGGGAATTCACCCCAACAGCAGGATGCGGCCTGGGTAGGAGAACCTGGGGGCCACAGAGAAGCAAGCTGCATGTGCCTGTGTGTGTGTGTGTGTGCCCACCGCACATGAATCTGCACAGGTGTGTCCTTGCATGTGCACAGGAACATTTCAGCATGCACAGTCCCAATTCGTACCCCAAGTAGAGAACATGCCTTTCTCTTAAACATTTAAAATCCCTCCTCACTTAAATAAAAATTACTCTTTTTAACAGAAGTCATGCTGAAGCGGCTCTGACCTCTGCCGCCTCCCTCCCCTTGGGCAGTTGTTGGCATTACCATGGGAAAGGGAGTTGTCATCCCACCCTGGCTGTCCTAGGCCACAGAAGACCCTCTTCCACCTGCTTCTGATGGCTTTGGGGGTGAGACGAGCCCCTGTGGGGAGAGTTCTGGAGACTCCACAGCCGCTGCCTGCATTGCAGGTGAACAGACTTGATCTGCAGGCCCTGCAACAGGCCTGGTGTGAATGGTGTCCCAACACCCTGAGAGAGATGTGAGCACCCATAGCTGGACCCTGGCTTTCCTGTCTAGCCCCCAAGAGGCCCACACAAGCTCAGGGCCAAGCAGGTGGGCACTGCTGTCCAGGCCTGATGTCCAGCTGGACCCAAGGCCAAGAAGGGCAGCAGGAAGGGTGGACGTCTGCCAGTGGGGGCAGGTGTCTGCTCCAACAGTTGCTATGATGCAGGTCCCAGAGACACTTGAGACCTCCAGGATGCAGAGCTGGTGGATGCATCTGCCGGGGGAGCTCAGTGCCAGATACCCTCATGCCAGACGCCAGACACCCATGGGAGTGGGTCAGGTCAGCACGTGTGGAGCTGCTGTGCAGCCAGACAGGGATGTTCTGGCTCTGAGATGGGATTCTATCAGGGCTGTGAACAGAGGCAAGGCTGTGGGAAGAGGGGGATAAGGGGGACCAGGGACAGAACAGGCTGGGGCAGAGGCCTGAGCTGGCTGTGCTGTGTGACACTCATGTGTCACATACTCATGTGTGTGAACACACATAACCAAATAGCCCTCATCTGGCCCAAAGAGCCAGCAGGCACCAGGCCCATGGTACCTGTGCTTGGCCGGAGCCAGCTTGGGATGGGTGACCATGCCCTTGGAAGGCGAGGTACTGGGGCACAGACTGCCAGGCTCAGGAAAGACTACTCTGCAGGAAGTCTGGCCGCATTTGGATTTCAAATAAACAATAGTTTTTCTACCAGTATTGCATGGACACAGAAATTACCATTTTTACTTGAAATCCAGACATTCCTGGACATGCTGCATTCTGATCACAGGTAAACAGAGAACCTGAGCCCTAACCTGAGCACTGCAGGCACTGGGCAGCCCACAGAGGAAGGTGGCCAATGATGGCCAGGGCCCCACCAACTCAGCTGGGTCAGACTCTTGGACCTGCCCAGCCCAGCCCAGATCATTTCTCTGTCCAAAGCCTGAACCCACAGCAGGTCAGATGGACCTGGAGCAGTCAGGAGCGGGAGCAAAACGTGCAGATGTCACTTCCCAGTGTGTGACACTAGATACAGCACAGAAACGAGTGAGGGGAGGGACACAGCATGGGCTCATCATGGAGGCCAGGCCCAGGTGAGTCTCAGCTCACAGTCCAGGAGGCACAGACTGTCCCGCGGCCTTTCCAGAGCTCTCGAAGGGTCCTGCTGGGAAGCTGTCCTAGCATGCATGGTTGCTGTCCAGGACAGTGACTGTCACCACCACATGGCTAAGGAAGCTTCCAGAAGTCTCCATAAAACCAGCTTCTTGGGGAAACTTAGTGACATGCTCATAACAGGACTTTGTGCTCAACAGCTGCTCAGGGGTGCTCATCTCCCTTCACAGGCACAGACCGGACAGGAGGCAGGTGGGTCCAGAGCTGCCTGGAGAGGAGAATCTTCTCAGCTGCTGGCTTCTGAGGATACCGTCCCTCAACAGGCAGGGGAGGAGCAGTGCCCACTGCACTCATTGTCAGCAGAGAAACAGGTACATGCCACACACCTCACACATGCCTGGGGACATGGCGTCCTCCACACATGGCATGAGGACCCTCCAACCCAGTAGTGACTCAGAACATGGGTGCATATGGCCACCACCACACACGTGCCATTGTCTGAGAACACAGGGATCCACCTCAGTCATGTGGGTTCTAGGACACAGGTGTCCACACATTCAGTGCTGACGCTGTGCGTATCCACCACACACTGTGCAACTGTCTAAGCACCTGGGTATCTGTCATGCCTGGTGCTGTCTGACTGAGGACATGAGCATCCATCACACTGCTGCCCACAGAGGACACAGGCATCGACCACACTCGCTCCAGCTGTCTACAGATACAGGCACCCACCCCACTCAGCACTACCCAAAGGCAGGCATGGACTACACTCAGTGCTGACCCCCCCGAAGGCTCAAGTGTCCACCACACCCGGCAGTGCCTGAGGACCCGGCATCCACCTCAGTGCTGTCTGAGTGCACAGGGACCCACTTCATTGTGCTAACTCCCTAAGACACCACACTCGGTGCCGACTGAGGACACAGCATCCACCACACGGTGATGATTCGAGACACAGCACCTATCACACTTGGTACTGACTGAGGATGTGGGTATCCACCTGTGACAGTTAAGCTTGGCTGTGTCCACTTGACTGGCTTGAGAGCCCTCTGGGGGAGGGGTGGAGCACTCTTCTCAGTGTGTCTGGGTGGGCTGCAGAGGTGTGGCCTTGGGTGCTATATGTGGACCCCAGTACCTTCCTCTCTGGTGCTGTTCCACTCTGCTCCCTGGCACCATGAACTAAGCAGCTTTCCTCCACCACGCCCTTCTGCCATGCTGCTCCTGCGTCGGGGCCAGCAGAACACAGCCTGAATCCCCCAAATCCTGAGCCAATTAAACCTCCCTCCTTTAAGTGTGGGTGTCAGGTACAGCAGCGGGAAAGCTGATTACCACGGCACACACATAGTGTGAGTGTTTGAGGACACAGACATCACCATACTTGGTGCTGACTGAGGACACAGGCACTCTGTCCACTGCACTTGGCACTGGCCATCTGAGGCAGCCAGCTATACCACTTCCTGAGGGAGGTCATGACTTCATGCAGGACTCAGCCTCTCTGAATGGGAATGTCTGGAAGGCAGGTGGCAGCCAGTGCAGGCACCAGTGCGACAGAGCAGGTGGGGGGGCCTCCAGGAGGATGCCAGAGCCCCACATTCCAGGAGAGCAAGCAGAGCAGACAGGAACCCACCAAGCCCTGAGCGGATGGCAAGTGCATGGCCCACTAGGGTCTGGCCTGGGACATTTGCAGTCCGAGCAGAGCATGGGTTTCTGACTGCACTGCTGACTGCACTGGCCATGGTCAATCGGGTTGCACAGCTACATGAGTCTCAAGCACAGGTGTGCTCTTGGCTTGTTCCACTGGGCATGTGTCTATCTCTCTTGAGTACAGCAGGGCAGAGGGAGTGGGCAGCCACATCAGAGGCACCCACCCCAAACTGACAGCTCTCCACTGTGCCCAAACAGCAGCCCCTCCTGCTGGGAGACTCAGCTCAGGACTGTGACTGCTGGTGGACCAGGGCTGGTGTCTAGTGCTGGTCTCCATGACAAGCTCAGCGGCAGCCCCTTTCCTCACCACCTGGCCCCCTGCTTCTCTTGGGAAGCCAGGCTAGGAGACCACGCACATCCCTGACTTGGATGTGGGGGCTGCCTGCTCTCTGGTGACCCCCTTCATGTCATCAGGCATCTCCCCATCAGGACGCCATACATTCAACTCCCCAAAGATGCCTGTTTCAATCATTTCCTCCTGCCAGGGAATGGGGCAGTTGCCAGAGGCAAATTCCTGGAAGAACTCTGTGTCTGCTTTGTCAAAGACTACACCTTTGACAGTGGAAAAGGCCCCCACGTCCTCAATGTTCTTGGCATAGACAGTCCTGGAGTCCGGGATGAAGGGAGGAATGAGCATCCCTGTGAGGAGACAGGAGACACAGACCAGATGCACATGTCAGCCAGGCCTCACCCACAGGGCCCTGTAGCTCCACCGAAGTCAGAGAGGGTCCTAGTGGCCAGCAGAGAGGGTCAATGTCCCACGTGGACCACAGACCTCAGTGCCTGAGTGTTCAGTGGACAGAGCTGGGCACCCCAAAGCACAGCCAGGAAGCTTTTCCTGAGCCAACTTCAGCCTTCCTGGATCCCACCCAGGCCTCCTCAGCGTGGAGCTCCAGCCCTAGCCCCCTGTGTGGACTGTAGCCCCTCGTGTAGCCCCATGGACAGCACATCACAGCACGGCCCCCACAGACAAGCCTCTTCCAGCTGGCTTTGCTTCCTAATGGCCCCAAGGCCACTAGACACACAACGTTGTCCTCCACCGTTCCAGACACACCCTGTCCCCAGCCCCCGACTCTGTACTTCCTCTTTGCACATGGGCCTATCCAGGAGAGCTCAGAGCTATGTGGCCAGCTGACCTGCA